>JAOTQH010270072.1:0-10750 GCA_025631255.1 Cornus kousa | reverse complement strand
CATATTATTATTATTTTTTTTTTCAATTTCCACTTCATATTCTCCTCTTTCTACATAGGCTGTCTTATTTAAAGCATGAGTAATATGCGGTGGAAATTGAAAAAATAAAATATGGAAGTGAGGAAATATTTGAAAACAAAACCCTAATCGTAATGTGAATCTAATTTGAGAGCAAAAAAAAAAAAAAAAAAGTTGCTTTAGACCATATCGAAGGAAATTATATCATCTCTTTCAAAAATTTAATTAAAAATAATAAGAGAGGAAAAGAGAGCTTGTGTTGTCTGCAAATTAGGTAGCTTGGGTAGAGAGTGGTGAGAGAGAGGCTTGTAATGGATTACTGTTGGTCTTAGGCTCCTTAAAAAGAAGAAAAAAAAAAAAAATTTAAAGTAAAGAAGGTAAAAAAGAAAAGTTTATAGTGCAAATGGTAGTGATGATATAACAAAATAAGAGATGATGCATTAATTAGTTTAAGAACTTTTTTGTCATTTACTTTAAAAAAAGAAAAGAAAAAGAAAAATATAGTATAAGTGTAGAAAAGTAAAATGCCAATATGATCTCCTATTATTTAACAAATTTTTTTTTTTTTTTTTTTAAACATGCACGTACCAAGATATGATTTGAAGTGGGTGAGTAAAATCTGATATCATTAATAATTATGATAAAATCAACTGTTAATCACCTAAAATTAGGTAAATTTGTCGCATTTCTTATCATTACTCGTAGCATAATTATCAAAGTCTAATTAACCACAAATTATTTTATGATTCCTCCGAATACACTACAACTTGAGTGCATATATAATTAAGTTAACCATTACTTTTATGATTTATCATTTCCTCGTATGATACCGCACTCTAGAGGGAAGAAGATGCCCAAATTATTTTATGAATCCTAAAACAGCACAACTGAGGGCATAGCACAGAGAGTTTGCTTTTCCCTTGTGCACGCACTCAATACAAATTGTCCTGTTAGCATTTCTAAATAGAAAACATATGAATGAGGGCAAAGCAGAGAGACAATTAAAAAGGAAAAAACAAAAACAAAAGTTTATTACATTATTGAGAAACCATAGTAAGCATAAATTAGAGAAAACCCTTTTCTTTGCAGCATTGAATTGCCTCATCGTAAATTTCATTGAGGCCGTTCTTGCACGAGAATCCAGAATCTAATAGCTTCTTTGATGAAAGGTTATAATATTTAAACCTTTCAGAGGAACTGCAGAAATAAATCGTGGTCACTTGGATTATATATACATGTACATATATATATATATATATATATATATGCTTGACATAGAAGAGAAAATTAATAAAAGACTGGATAAATAAATAATTAGAACTCACTCAATCTTTGGTATTTGATATTCAGGATATCTGGATGACAAAAATTCCGACATCTCACAAACTGTTATTTCTACTGCTGAGCAAATGTACCTTCCTTTTGCATCAGGATATTCAAGAAGGAATATGTGTGCACTTACAGCATCATCTACATGCACCATAGGTGCAACAGTAAGATTTTTGTACTGATCTTTGTCACCTGCATAGATTATAAAATTTGTACAACAAAAATAATAGCAATAATAATAATAATAATATACGAGTTCACTTTTTTTATAACAAAATTCAGATTTGATGGACTCCATAACTTTTGATCATTTCAACAATGTTAAATAGTTCTAACAAATTAAGAATGCAACCAAAGACGGATATATAAGAAAAACAACACATACCAAAAATCATAGCCAACGACGTATACACCGAACCCGGGCAACGGGGACAAATGAAGGGGCCAGTGATCATAGAAGGAATTAGTGAAACAAGATCCAATCCATGTTTTTCTGCAAACTCTAGACACGTCTTTTCAATTAAGGTCTTAGTTATGATGTAGGATGCTCCAAAAGGCTTCAGAGCTTTAACAAAATCTACATCAGTCCACGCACTCTCATCAATTGAATCTAAACCTTTATCGTTAAATAGAACAGTGAATGCACTAGAAGTGTACACTACTCGTTTCACTGTCTTTGCATTGAGGCAAGCCTTTAAAATGCCTAGTGCCCCATCGACTCTTCTTTTGGTATCCATTTCTTCGGGTTCTTTGTCATCGAAAGCACCGGGATGAGCCACAAGAAAGACTCCCGTGCATCCTTCAACGGCTGCATCGAAACTGTCTGGCTGCTCAAGATCAGCAACAAAAATTTGGAGCCTCTCCGATGCGCCTGGAAGGTTTCTGAGGAAGCTAATGTCTTTGTTGCTGTCTGTTCATATGCTAAAAATGTTACATTTTTCTGACTTGACAAACAATTGCTGTGACTTGACAAACTTTGTTTTTGTAGAAAGAGAACTTGAAGACTTCACTGCTTCCCAGCTGTCGCTACTGCTATTTTTTATTTTTTATTTTATTTTATTGTGACCCACAAACTCGCCGGAAAAATAAAGGACAAGTTTTAAACCGGCGGCCGAAGGAAAACCTAGTCGAAATCGCCGGCGATTCAGAAACTCAGAAACCGTAACCCAGAAATCAGCGAAAACTGTCTACCAAATCAAAATCGGAAACGGCGAACATGGCGATTCACAAAGCAGAAACCGTCGGCGCAAAAAAACTCAGAGCGATGGCACCGAAATTTGACACCTTCAATGCCGCGGAAGAAAGGATCGAACAGAGAGTTTGGATTTGGGTTAACAGATTTGGGGCGAGGGATGAATATTTAAGGGCAAATATGTAATTTTAATTATTAAAAAAACAATTTATTGGGTCAAACCAAAGTCAAAGGGTTAGAATGTCTTTTTACATTTAAAAAGTGGTATCAACTAACGTTTGGGGTGTGAGTGAAAAACGGAGCAAACGTTTATAATGCGAGTGATAGTTATTTTCGAAAAATGTTTTAGACTGATATTTAGCCAAACTAGTGGGGGTGTCAGTGATATTATCCCTAAATTCAATGTATGCCATCATCAAATATAAATTTAGTGCATACTTAGAAAGTTCCACTTATTTATTTATTTATTTATTTTTATATATGAATGGGAATGTTATTTACTCTTATTTACATAAATGTAGTGGAATGTATCCCGTTATTGATTACTCCTTCTATCTTAAAAATAAATTAATAAATAAATAAATATTTTCTTAGAACAGAGAGTATAATGTTATTTCTTATTTACATAAATGTAGTGTTATCAACTATTCCTTCTATCTTAAAAAATTAAATAAATAAATAAAATAAAATCTTTTATTAAAATAGAGGGAGTATAATGACATCGAGGCATGGACCTACCTATTTGGTAAGACAATTGCTCCAACTGATTTTTTTTTTTTTTAATTTATTTATGGTATTTTATACTTATTATTATTATTTTTGTATTAAATACCTATAAAATTTTAAAATTGTCCTACTAAAATTATAAAGCAAATTACACTATTGCCCCAACAACAAAGGCCTTCCTTTACATAATTTTCGGAGTCCATTCTGGTTATGATGACCCCACGTATAAATGCAGAACATGCCGAGAAGCTAACAAATTCCAACCAAGTAACGAAAGGACATTAATTGGAGAGACATTTCCAACAGACAGGTAGGTGTTGAAATAGTTTAATGCTTGATGACATTAGCATAAATACCACTTAAAACTAGTGAAAAAGAATCTGCAAACAAAAGACCAGGGTGTGGGGTATATATTGTCATGTCAAGACCCGGTCGTTGAAGTGTAGAATCTTCTAAAGTGAAGAAACAAGTGAGAAATTTCCTCAATTTTACATAATTTCATTTCAATAGTACACACTTACATAACATTTGCAGAAAAGAATTTTCCAGCAACCAATCAATGGGCAAAATCCTTTGGAATTTTATTCATAGGATTCTAGAAACAAATATATATATATAGTTACATATATGCATGTAACATATTGTCATGGTTTTTTTTTCCTTATTTCGGGGAATCGTCATCCTTTGATCAAGATAAATCAAACTTCTCTTCCAAAACACCAACTTCTCAGTCATACCCTGCATAGGCCATAGTAGATACAATCTTAATTGTAGCACCAAGAAAATATTCAAACCAAGAAATATATTTGAATACAATATATAAGTTTTCTTTTTTGGATTTATTCAATCTTACTTGGTGGTGAAAAAATATAAGTATATATATATATATACACACACAAAAGAAGTATAGATTTTGGGGCATTCTAGTTCTTAATCAAGTGACAGTACAAACCTTCAACACAGTGCAGGTAAAAGCTAAGAACACTTTTTCAATGCATGACATATATATATATTGCAAATTTACATATATGACTTACAAAGCAAAAAATAAAAAAGACAGTGAGATTGAGAGAGTTACTGTTGAAATTCAATGTTGATGAAGTGAGCTGAAGAATTTGCAATGGTCCCAAAAGCGGTCTGAGATAGAACCATGGTGGTGGTATTGGTAGAGGAGGGCTGAGTAGGAGCATAATCAACAATCTTGATCTGAATGGTCTCGTCTGGAACACATGTTCTTGGTTGGGTTGCACTGATGCACCTCACCAAGTATTGTCTCCCACATGATGCTCCATTGTCCCATATTCCTTCGCCCGCTGCCCCAAACAAATTGCTCGACGGAAACTGTGACGGATCATTTCCATAACAAGCCGTCGCTATTTATTATACCAGACAAATTAATTATTTTATATATATATATATATATATATGATAATTAAGAAGGACACGTGCATATATATAACATATAACATATATGTATAGATTATGAAACAATTTTTGAAGGGTACTTACGTAAATATGGTGGACTGTACTGGGCGGTGGTGCCAACATCCCCATGACAGCTGCTATTGAAAAGCACGGTGACGATGAAGATAAAGAGTGGTAGCCACCGAAGGACTACTAGATGAGTCCCAGACATTTTGGAATATTAATCGTGAAAGTGAGGTTGAGAAGAGACCTAACCGAAAAGAAAAAGAAAAAAGAAAACAAAAAAATACAAGGTTGAGAAGGGACTATGTCATGCTAATATTCCATATATTTTTCCTTATATTATACTAGACTTCCAAGTCAACCTCTAAGTCTTTCTTTTCATTTATATATATATATATATATTTTTTTTCAAGGTAATTTGTATTCTAGTGAATACTGCAGCCCAAGTTCATGAAGAGACTTAATTATAATCAAATGGAATTTTTACATAAAATCTCATATTTACACTAGTCAAAATCTCATAGTGTCTTTCGAAAAAATAAACTTGAGGCAAAGGACATGAAAATTTACTGGCTGTTTTAATTTGTTACCTAAAATACTTTTTTACTTTTTGAACCAAATTACGTTTTTTGCCCCCCTTTCTCTCTCCTCTCCTCTCCTCTCCTCTCCTCGTTTTCTTTCGACTCTCATCAGGACCAAAGAAACCCAACAATTCACAGAGCTCTACTATGAAGGCAAAAACTTGATACTAAACTGTTGCCAATCATTCCTCTTCTTCATTACCTCGTATCTGGTCTTGAATTCTTAACTCAAATGAGAAAAACATGAGAAAATATATATTTTTCTTTTCTCCCAATCAGATCTTGGATCTTGTTGTGTCCTTACCCCAAATTAGAAAAACATGAGAAAATTATTTTTCTTTGCACAAAAAATCTGCCCATAGTCTTAAGTCAGTAGCGAATCAGACAAACAATTTAATCGTCCGCCACGCAACCTCCGTCACCTAGTGTAACCCAATTGAGTCACTGTGATGATGATGAGGGCGAGTGAAGAGAGAGTGATTAGGGTATATTTTGTGAGAGGGCAGCATGGTAATTTTGTTCAAAAAGTGAAGGGTTATTTTGGGTAACAAATTTGAGCGAAAAGTAAAAAGTTGATGTCCTCATCAACTTCATTTTTTTTAAAATGATGAAACTTTAATTACAAAATATTATAGGCACATAAATACATTTATATGTAAAAATCTCTAATTATAACAGGCCCACTTAGAGTAAAGCTTGTTACAAAAAGATTGTAGGTCCAGGTCCATATACAACGGCCCATGGGGAAACCGTCTCAAAACAAAAGATAGACTAAGAGCATCTCCAAAGGGTATTTTCAAAAGCAAAGGTTTTCTTGTGCATTTGTAAGAATGGGCATGCATACTAATCAACCGTTTAAATTTTTGGGTTAAAAAATAAAGCATTTTATCTGTTACAAAAAAATTACTTTCCGTCTTAAAATAGTTGAACATTTTTTCATTTTGAGATATTTTAAAAAAAATACGTCATATTTCAAAATTGAATGAACTATTTTTTATAATATTCCTAAACTATCTTTTTAACTAAATAACTTCACTAATTACGAAACACTATTTTATCTTTTAGTAAGGACATATTTGAAACTTTAACCTTATCAATACAATAAAAAAACTATTAAAACTCCACTACCATAACGAGTTGAATTACCAAAGGGCCTTTAGCCTAATGGTATAACCTCCTCATCTTTAAAGAAGAGGGGAGGGGTTTGAACCCTGGCGTGGACAAAAAAGTGTGTATGTTTACTTTACCAACAAAAAAAAAAAAAAAAAATTGAATTTTCCGGACAGAATATTTATATTAACTCACGCCCACGCCCATCAACAATTACTTGACGATTTCACCCATTTTTACTTCCAATGGAGGAGCTAACCGCACGTTTATTTTCAATTCACTTTATTAAAACTTGCTTATAATTGAAAACTATCACCAGTTACTCGAGAAAAAGTATTCCGGAGTATTATCGAAAATAATAATATATATATATTCCTTCATAATCCGATTGCTTTTTCCAACTTTCGTGGAGCACACACTACAGTGATCATTAAAAAAAAAAAAAAAAAAATTCATTCTTGTACTAACAGAGTGTCTGGAAATTAGTTGTCACATTAATAGAGTCAATAATAAGGTCAGGCGTAAATACCGGCGTAATTTGCGTAAAGCAGTCAATTATGGTTGATCGTACAAGAAATGGAGAACTGGACTGGTAAGCAACTTTTCCTTCAGATTGGAATTTGGGATTATAAGACTCCCTTTATCAAAAATCTAAATTAAGACCTTGGAGAAAAGAAAAAATAAACGGAATTTTAATTAGGATAATTTATGGTTTGGACCACCGTGATGTATTGAATCATTAGGTCTTTTAGGCCCCAATTTGCTCAAATTGCAGCCATGCAGAGTCATTTGATTCATTTCTCGTTTCAGTCCACACTCCTATGCCATTACCCATGTATGAAATTGCTAAGTCGGGGCTGATAGGACCACACTGTCTACTCAGTTCATGCCATTGCCCACCCCTAGCGTGTTTGTGTCTATATATATATATATCTTGTGCAAGCAACAAAATTCACACTACAAGTCTAGCTTCCCCCAAACGGTCGTAAAAGATGAAGAATGAACACAATCATTAAATCGAGGAGGAGGAGGAAGAGGTTGTGGTGGTGGTGGATAAAATAGCAAGTTTAATATGAGGGCACACTTAAGGGACGTGAAGAGCGGAGCTTTTCCTAGATATAATGAATATATATATATATATATATATATATATATTTATATCTATATTTATACAATTATATTATAAGTCTCTTCAATTATTTTTTCTCAGTCTGTTCAATTATTTTTTCTCAACCAATGCGCAACTCAAGTTTAACTTTGTATATATATATATATATATATATAAAAGAACTATAAAAATAGGATTTAGCATATTAAAAATATAAACATATTAATACATACTATCACGAGCAATGCACGCGATTAAAAAACTAAATAATCTAGATAAATTTTTTTTATAAATTATTTAAACTTGATACAATTATAGATATGAATTTATTTTGGAATTAATGAAGGCAAAAATTTGGTCTCATATCAAAAAATTGTAAAATTGTGCAGTTAGGAAATACGTAGTAGACAATTGCGTTTTATAAAATTAATTACGTGGATACATATTATTTTTACTTTTTATAGTGTGATTAATTTTAGTAATTATTAGTATAATTATGTGATAAATGTTACTTTTATATTTTGTATGAAAATTTTAGTAGGGAATGTGTAGAATTATACTTACGTGATTAAAATAATTGTTATTATAATTATAACAAGGGAGGTTGACGGTTCAATTCAAGACTTTGCATATATAGATTCACCCACCCACCTACACACACATTTAATCTTAATAAATATGGATTATATTGTTTTTACTTTTTACAGTGTGATTTATTTTGTTGTTTTAGAATTCTAAATTGAGTATGAATTAAATATTATAATTATTGTTATTATAATTATAGCAAAGGACCAGAGAAACTTTTTAGTTATGAATCAACACCGCCCCGTCACACTACGGGAGCTGGCCATGCCCGAAGTCGTTATCTCAACTGCGAGGGGGATGCCGAAGGCAGGGCTAGTGATTGACCCTACACATATATAACCCCATATACACACACGTTCAATCGCAAGAAATATGAATTTATTATCATTGTTTGGAGGAAAAAATAATATCAATTCAGATTACACAAAAAAAACACATATATTAAACGCAAAACACGTCTATATTGTTATTATACATGTGTGTGTGTGTGTGTAACTTGTGATGGAGAACATGATTGCTTTTCTCAGTAGGAGTCAACATTCCGACTACTTTGCAAACTCTACATAACTTTACCGTCTTTAGAACTCGAACACATCCTCAAGGGCGGCTGGAGTGTTAGACGAGTTTGTTCAATGTGAACCATACCCAAAGTGAATAGCCACACCCAAAGTGAATAGGTGTGTGAAGGGTAGTTTAAACCAAATTTTGTAGAAGGAATGCGAGTAAAGGGACAAATCCATTAACCAAGGGGCACCAGTTTCTTTATAAATACCAACCATTGGTTGCCATTTACCAAATGCAATTGATTATTCTCTCCCTTTCTCAAGATAAATCCAACCCAAGTGGGTGTGAGTTCAAGCTATGGTCAAGTGGTCTGAGCCACTTAGGCCCAAAACCAATTTCATTGAGCCATATTAAATTTGGTCCGAGCCATTTTAGTTCGGATTGCACCCAATTCATTATTTATATAGTATAGATGCATTTTTAAGTTAGAAAGAGTATTACACGAAGGAGATTCGCCATATCCACGAGTTTGTAGTGTTGCTACTGGTGGATGTAAACCGTTGTATCCTAGGAGATAGACGCCATTGAGTCCGTTAGCACCTTAACGGGGCGAATCTGTCTTAAAGACATAGTATCTAATACTAGCATCGGTTCAATTTCTTTATTTATTATTATTGTTATTTTATTGCTTTAATTTGCATGTTTAATTAAATATCTAGTTGAATATTTAATTAATTATTTTTAGCAATTACAAATATTTTATAGCATATTAGTATAGGGTTAGTTATATCTTAAATATCATTTGAAGCACATATATTTACCAACAATCTTAAGACAGACTCAGTCCTTGCGTAGATTTCATTATATACTTCTATTTAAGATATAAATAAGAAGATATTATGCTAATAATTGAGATATAAAAAAAAAAATTATATACATTATTATATGATAATATGTTAAATATTGATGTGTTCAATATTATGTGAAATTGAAGCATGTTATATAAATATATTATTGAATTATTTATATAATTCAATATTTGTTGAATTATTTTAATGTTGTAATATGATATTATGTAGTATATTATATTATATTAAATTTGTGCCAACTCGAGGTGGAAAAAAGTACTTCGTTACTTTTATCAATGATTACACAAGATACTGTTATGTATATTTGTTACAAAGCAAATATTAAACCTTTAAAATGTTTAAACATTACAAAAATGAGATTGAGAATCAACTTGGCAAAAAGATCAAGGTGCTAAGAAATGATAGAGGTGGTGAATGCAAAACACCATGCTCTTATAATTGTTCAGAACCAGATATCATTCACGAAGAAATGGTGAATGCTATATTGATAAGTTTTGGTTTAACTCAGAATTTGTGGCGGGAAAGTTTTGCTTTCCGCAAATTATATTATCAATAAAATACCTCAAAAGAGTTTAATGTGACACCATATGAATTATGGAAAGGTCAAAAATTTTCCTATAAATTTTTAAAAGTGTGGAGGTGTTTAACTAAGGTTGCAATTCCGGCTCCTAAAAAAATAAATAAATAAAATAAATAAAGTGGGACCGATAATGTGGCGACTTTGTGGGCGGGTGTGCCATAGACGGGTGCAAAAGGTACTACCACACTGGTTAAGCTATAGGTGCACAGTCCCACATCGCTTAGGAAAGGAAAATGTAAAGTATTTTTATGTGGTAATGTTATCTCCAATTAGTATGAGGCCTTCTGGAATAAAACTCGAGAACAAAACTGTACAAGTTTTGGCCCAAAGTAGACAATATCATATCATGTGGTGGAGTAAGTTGTTATATAAAACCTTTGATAGGTTATGCTCAAAATAGTAGTGTATATCATTTTCTTGTGCATAAATCATACAATGAAAATAAGAACGGCCTTAGACGTAGCAAGAGGGCTAGAACGTCTAAATCTTTTGGTTCTAATTTTCTATAATGTTTATTGGAGAATGAGCCACAAAGCTTTATGGAAGCAAAATATTCTTCTAAATATTATTATTAAATTATTTTTTAGATTAATTATATGATATAATTAATCATGTGATATAATATTAAATTATATTGTTATGCAAGTTCAATATTATTTTTATAAATGTTTACTTTTATTTGATACTATAATATTGAACTATGTAGTTGAATTACTTAAT
>JAOTQH010270062.1:0-10750 GCA_025631255.1 Cornus kousa | reverse complement strand
ATCAAGATATGTTTATGTATTTGTACAATAAGTGGGATGTTGGTAAGCTGAAAGTTGGGATACAAGATGGTATGTTGCATCTAGCACATACAAGAAGTTACAGGCATTCCATCTGTTTAAGAACATACCATCTGTTTTATAAATGTTTTGATATACAAGAAATTGTAAGTTAGGGAAATGTTTGAGTAGAGAGAGAGAAAAAAGTAAGAAGTTGGTATGGTTTGGTCCCGTATATATGTGTTTATATACAAAAGTTTTCCTTTTCAATTTTTTACCTTTTGTATTTTTACTTTTTCAATTTACTCACCGGCCGCAACAGATGTCCTGTTGCGCCGGAGAGGATTTCGATCCCGTGGGTGGTAGAGCGCCAGGATAATTTGTCCCAAATAATAATAATAATAATACTAATAATAAATAAAATAAAAAAATACATACATACATATGTGTATATAATTATGAATAAACATACATATGTGTATATAATTATGAATAAATACGTATTAGTTATATGGATAAATAAGAAACTTAAAGTTAATTATCAATAATATATAATTAAAACTAATCAAAACATATTTAACCTTTTTGATGTCCTAAAGAAATCTACTAGTATTAATTAGTGCCCAAGTTAATATCGATCCTATTCCCACTCCTCACAGGTTTCTATGTGTGTCTCTATATATATATCACTCCATGGTCCATACCCAGTAAGCATTCTTGAAAATAGAGAGGGAGCTTGATAAGAGAGAGATTGCGCAGAGTTGAGACCCAACCCCTCTCACTATAAATGAGTTATTCACCCATTGCATTCTTGCAAATAGAGAGATATTTTTAGAGAGAGAAATAGAGGCGGTGTAGAGAGAAGGGTCAGAGCAACGAGGCGGTGTCGGTACTGTTGGTGTTGATTGACGGAATTTTCTCATTTCTTTGCTTTGCTATACCGGCGTACGAGGACTCTGCTGGTGGCGGCGAGCAGCCGCTTATTGCATTCTCACCAAGAGATTGGCTTAATCTCTGTAGAACATCATCCATAAGAGCGTCTTTGGTTGGAACATATCGGCATATCATTTCAGATTGTTCAAAAAATCAAAACCCATATCTTTCAGTTTCCATCGCCCGCTGTTCTAGTTCGGGTTCGCCGTTCGCAAGCTTCAGCCGCTGTCTCTCAACAGGCTATTGAATATGTGATAAGGATAGTCTTTGGCTTGGAGGCCACTCCAAAAACCATTGCATGACTTTTACGCCACTTTAGTCCTAATCAATGGTTAATGGGAAGTGCAAAAACACTTTTACAATATATGGAGCATATATTTTGAAATACAATTACAATATCTACAAGATGTTAATTGCATAATGTTATTTGCTCCGCGCATGTGTGATGGAAGAATTAGATGGTAAATGTTACAACTTGCCTTCCTCTAAAGGGAGATACCCTGCAAAATTTTCGGGAGCCAAAAATTGCAGTTTTTTACAAATAAATTGTTTATGTTTGATGATATGATTGTTGCATTTTCCCAAACATTTAATGCAAATTAAAAACTTAATTTATGTTGTTTCCATTCATTTTACTTTTTTTTTTACTCACTATTAAGTTTCATATGAGCAAATGGTATTTCATTCCCTTAGGTTATATTTGGTACAGTGAAAAAAGAAAAGAAAAGAAAAGAAAGAATAACAATATTTAAGAGATAAAATAAAAGAAAATGAAGGACTATTATTAATCTGCTGGTAGATGTAATTGATGTGCGCGGTACAAAGTTTATGATGCAAAACTCATTTGCTTCATACTATAGGCTCGGCTCTCCTTAAAAAAAAACATATTCCAAATTTGAGAATTTCAAGTGCATTCAATGCTTCTAAACACAATATTAGTCTATTTACATATATAATTTTGATACAAAACAATTCTAGTGTATATAAACATTTATATGTATATATATATATATGGTTGAATGTGTGTATTACATACACCGTATTTATATTGTTATGTACTAAAATAAATTTGAAACAACAAAGACTAGTGAGTTGAATAGACTATGGAAAAAGAAGACTCCATAAAAAGCTTCAATAGAAGAAGGAATTGATGTGTTTGTCTATATGTTTAAAGAGAAAATTATTATGTACATGTAAAACCGTAACATTAAAAACATGAGCAAATTGTACATGTGAAGATATGAGCAAATTGTACCAAAATATATGTTCAACCCTTAATATACACTTAAAACTGAAATCAGAGTTTTTTTTATTTTTATTTTGTTCAGCCATGATATGGTCGTGAACCATTGGTCTTCCAATCACGACACATAAGTAAAAACTGGCACATAGCTAGTGAAACAGGACCATATTCCACTTAACCACCACACTCATAAATATGGGGACAGCGGACAGGTTTTAACCTTCAATGAAGAAGGGAAGTTTGGCCATCCCAGTGAGATAGAAAAATATATCAATATATCCACTGCCACCCAATTCCATAACCAAAATAAAATACAAACATATTCTAAACAGTCAATTATATTCTTACCCATATGAACCAAAAAAACAGAACTTGTATCACCATCTAATTGTAAAATTTTGCAAATACGAATCTAAAAAAGGAACAACAAACCGAAGACTGGTGCAAGCACAAAACAAAACCCATTTAATCTCTGGTGTTGGTGCAATTTAATCCTCGTCCTCCTCGTCGCCATCTCCACCAGAAGCTTTCTTGGCAGCTGCTTTTTGGTTCCTTCGCTTGACTCTTCCAGGGCGACCACCTCCCAGTGGACTTGTAAGGGAGAAATCAATGTGTTTCTGTGAGTCCACCCTCACCATGAAAGATGCTACTTGTCTTCCAACCCTGGCCAGTAAAAAAGTATATTCACGATGCAGCATCCCCAGATTTCAAAAATAAATATACAACCTTAAAAAATAATATAATATTAAAAGTTTGATATACAAAAGCATATGCTGATTATCGATAACCCTTTGCAAGAAATTCTGGCAGTTCAAACAATCAAAGACCTTCTAAATTGTTAGGTTATTGAGTATTGTTTTGGCATATCATACTCAAACTTGGGGTTGTAAGGTTGAACAAAATGTCTTGAGTTGTCTGTTCAATAATTTAAACAAGCACAATTACATATTTAGGTTAAGGATAAGATTTGATCTTTTCACACGTCTAAAGTGCTTTGATCGAGAAGTCAATCAATGAGGCCTCTTCGGCATATTGTTCAAATGCTACAAGAATAAGTTCGATTGCTCAAACTTGGCAATTTATTGATCAATCAGGACAAATTTATTTGAAAACTCTTTAAAGATCAGAATTTTAATTGATTAAATTTCCCTATTCCATCAATCTAGGGTATGAGAGAAAACATATTATCTTTTAGAAAAAATGTTTTAAGTATCAATATAGAGTTTTCAAAGTGATACAAAACAAGGAACAAATCCGAAATTCATCAAGCAACCATTAGGGCAAGCTTAAGGTGATCAAATTTGTACTAGCAGATTAATCGGAGGAGGATAATGAGTCGTGAATTTGAGTCGGATGTAAATAGTGGAATCTTAGGGCTAGAGTATGGTAACTTAGTCGTGTAAACATTTCTCTGCATTGAATACTTATGACTAAACTACTGAGGGTCCCGTGTTTTTTTCCATTATAGAGTTTTCCATGAAAAAACTGCTCTACTTTAACTAATTTATCTGTTTGTGAATGCTATTGATTCACTTGGATAACTAAATGAGGGCAAGCCTTAGTGCATCGGCAAGGTTGCCCCATTGTCACCTGGAAGTCAAGGGTTCGACACAAAGAAACAGGCTCTTCTCCGCGCACCGGGTTTGCCCTCACGTGAATAACTAACTAAACTAAAAAATTGAACTAATATTCACTGAAAATTGAAAAATTAGTTATTCAAAGAAAAGATCCATAAGACCTATTTGCCCCCATTTACATCTAAATTGAGTCGTGTGTAATTTATCATATCAGAACTGTTCCATACTTTTATCCATTTGATTCCCAAGTTCTACTTAACAACAAAAAAAAATGATTCTCAAGTTCTAAGCTAGGTTGTAGCAGCATTATCCAAGACAGAAATTTTCAACAGTAAGACAGAGAAGTTAAAATCAGACACATTATAATGCGTGTGTGAATATATATATATATATATATACGTACATATATATATATATATAGAGAGAGAGAGAGAGAGAGATTTCTAAATCGGTCATTCAGATGGAAGAATGTCTACTTGAAATCCCCCTTAAACCATGCACTGCACTTGCACGATAACCAATTCCAACAAAGAGCTCATCATTGAAATACATAATTGTAAATTCTCAACTACATATCTAAGCATGGCATGGAATAGTAATTTATAGTGACAAAATGTAATAAAATGGAATCATTGACTCGCCAGTCCAACAAGGCCTATTACAACTCAAAACAACCTAAGATAAGATAGACTAGAAAGTATTATTCTTAAGATATTAATATGAAGTTCAAAATGAACAGAAGTTACTGGATACAGTAATACAATAAAGCATGCACAGAATGCTGATTTAAAATAATTTCTAAACATCATAACATAAGCAAATCAGATCAAAACAGTAGTCTCAGACCTTCAATACCAATGTTAAAGTTTAAATATTATTTACTTTATACATGTTTCCCAGATCTTAAACATTGAATTCCATTGCCGATGAGCGAGGCTTGAGTTCAAAAAATGAAACGAAAAGGCAGACATCTCAACTTGTCAAATATTTTTTAGCAAAGCACGTTTCCAGAGAATGTCTGGAGACCCAGAAAAAGATCTCTAAGACACAACCACCAAAATTGCTTGGCTTCTTTTCTGGCTCAACATAGCTCTCAAACAGTTTAAAATGAGAAAATAAATAATCCGGCTATTTCCATAATTTGTGCGGTTTATCATTGAACCTAAAGGGCTGTGTTTGAATTTAAAAAGTTGCACATATCGTCATCTTGAAGAAAGAGGACGTTAAGGCACATAATCAATGCATCAAATCCCATAGATTTTTGCCCACTATTTCATTTAGGATTGCAGGGAATTGACTACATGATACCAACAAGTTTTCATTTCATTTCCTTAGATGCTCTCCATGAACCATTCGCATCTTTTTAGAGATCATTTATATAACCAGACACCATACAACTAAAATCACTATGACCTTTTGTTTCATCATGGTTCTTGGGCAACTCA
This sequence comes from Cornus kousa, assembly GCA_025631255.1. Classification (NCBI taxonomy): domain Eukaryota; kingdom Viridiplantae; phylum Streptophyta; class Magnoliopsida; order Cornales; family Cornaceae; genus Cornus; species Cornus kousa. The sequence continues at coordinate 5,555 of JAOTQH010270062.1, read as the reverse complement.
TATAACTCATTATCCTATTCTTCATTGCCAACTCCTGTTTAATTAATTAGTATCTTAGAACAATGGTATACATATCTGTTTCTAAGGTGTCATCTCTGTGCCGGTCATAGCAATCCTGGACACAATTCTGACACTACATCGCTGTGTCCATAATTTTATTATTTCAAACACTTTGCCGACACAACTTGGACACTTGGTCAATACATTCCAAACACTTGACCAACATATTCTACACTCTTCATCATATATAAAACAAGTACACGACAATTCTAGAAAAAAACATTATGAACGTACATCAAAGTGTCAAACTTCTTTTTTTTAAAAAAAAAATAATTAACCTTAAACACGTGCCACATTATGTAATGAACAAAAATATAACTCTAATAACAAGATAGGATGGTAATATCATATATAATATAATGTGTTCTTTTTTATATTCTAATAGCTTCATCTTCTAACTTATGTAACATTAGTTTCGAAATTATAAATTAATTAAAGTTTCATATTTGTCTTGCTCAATACATAAATAAATGAAATTACATTATATTAGCCACGTTCACACCATGTCCATGTCCTACATCTTTAATAATTTGACTGTCAGAGCATCTGTATTGTGTCTGTGTCCATGCTTAGGTTTCTAAGCAGAAAAAATATGATCGAGGATTCAAGGCTCCCAATGTAGTGTTCGCCTTAAAATTTGAATTTTGTTTCTTTAAAAGAAATACTAAGATTGGTAAGGACTGAATCAGATCATGAAACCAATATTTCTCCATAAAATAGACAGTAGCACATCGAATCGGCAAACACTTGACACGGTAGATGGATTGCCTGAGTTTGGAAATTAGGCACAGTGATTTATTTTAGAAAGAAAATCCTCTATATTTTCATTGAAATCTTGTGGCAATTATTATGAAAGTAAGACTTAGTGTTGGATGGATCTATTATGGGTCATTAACAAAGCGAGTAGAATAACTGTAAAATGGTCGTTGAGTCAAATCGAATAAAAAAAAAAAAATGTAGATGGAATTCAAGTTGAAATAAGGTTCCATTACTGCCAGTTCAGTTCAGAATCCAGAAAATGTCATAAAGCATATAAAAACTTGAGGAATTATAATGATAATTGATAAGCACCTAACACGAAATCATTGATATTAGTTAGCATTTCCATATTGGACATTCCAATTCTCCAAGATGCAAAAGATACAAGTTTCACAAAAGAAAATTACACAAAATTTGACAATGTCCGCCATTGTTGAATTCTGTTGTAAGAATAGTTGCTATAAGGCAGGGTAAATTTTCAAAGTTTATAAACTACATTTTTATTTGAAAAGCTCAAAGAACTATAAACTCTATGAACACGGTTCACGACAAAATATTAAATTTTCAACTTCAACTAAGTAATAATGGTTGTATACTTGTATATTTACCTGATATGCCTCTGCCTAATAAGCACACGAGCATGATGAATGGACTTTGCCATGCCCGTCTTGAATACGAGTGTTTGAAGTCGGCGCTCAAGGAAGTTCTCCACAGTCAAAGCTAGGACATAATCAAGTTTGTTTTGGCTCTCATCCAAAAGACCGTACCTGTTCATCCTGCGAAGAAGAGCCTCACCCTCAAAGATCTGACGAGGATTTTTCTCATCAAGAGTGAGAAGCATCCCTGCATTATTACGGATGCGGCTTAGTGCATACTGGACCCTCCACAACTCCCGCTTACATCGGAGTCCGTACTCTCCAACAAGCTTCAGCTCTGCATCTAAACGCTCCTTCTCATATGGACGGCGAGGCTTCTTGAATGTCTTCCCATCTAAAACCATCCCATATTATTCAGTAAGCTAATAACTTTGAGAGAAAATAGTGACACCATGAAAACTGAAAAACCCTATATTGCACACAATTTAGTTAAATCAAATTATACGAATTAAATTATATCGCTGAAACAGAATATAATTCAATCACAAATTCACGATATATTTCATACCATTTTGAAAGGAAAAAGAAAATAAATAAATAAATAATTAGCCATTATAGAAAATAAAGCAGTCATGTGGGAACAATTTTGAACCCGGAAACTTAGGTAATATATAGATAACAAAATTTTAAACGCATATAGTAATCACAGAAATTGAAAGACTGAGCACAGAACCATTGAACCAACCATATGGACGTATCAGACCAAGGCATGATACAAGCTAATGCAAATAGAACAAGTTGCAGGGATCAAATGCATGTAGATTATTGCAGAAATGGAGATCAGAACATTTGAAATCTAAACACTGAATCTAAATACACATCTGAAACGTGAGTGATTAAATGTGTGTGTTTGTGTGACCACGCACATATAATAGATATACATACATATACGTATATATACAGAGAGAGGGGTCTTACAGTTTCGATAAAAATTGACGTGAACCATGGCTTCGTCTAGTTGCCGTCAGGAGTGATGGAAGACGAAGCGACAAAGGAGAAAAAAATTCAAGCCTTCGAATATCGGCAAACCCTAAAATTTTAATTTGGATTCGGATGCTTATGGGCCCATCGGCCGAATTAAGTAAAAAAACCAAATTATTATTATTAGTGCTAACAAGCAATAGGGAAAAAAATGGTCTCCGGCTACTCTCTCACTGCAGAGTCTCCATTGCTCACGTGGCATGGGTGACATGGCATGTATGTATATAATAGTATCCTATGTATCTGTACAAGACTTCTGTATATATACAATCTCAAATTTCCCCCCAAAAGTTTCATTCCAAATGTCAGATGTTATTTCCCCCAAAAAGTAAAATGTTAATCATTTTGTATCATTATTTGCCTCTGAATGTCAGCTCCCTCTCTCTCTCTCTCTCTCTCTCTCTCTCTCTCTCTGAAATTGAACTCATGAAGAATCCGGTAACTGACCAAGAATTCGGCGACTGATGAAGGAGGAACATAATAAATCAGATGGAGAGAGAGGCAAAGGAGTTGGCATTCAATGTACCGGCAAGAGAGGTGGAAGACATCTTCAGGAATCAAAACGAAGAGTTCTTCTTCAGGGGACCGCACCAGCAGCAGGAGCAGGAGGGTCGTGCTGATGCGTGAGAGCGTGCGTGCTGCCGCTGGAATGGACCCAGCTGGCGTGGTTGCGCCTCTGTGAGCTGAGGCTATAAATAGCAGCCGCTACTACGACTGGGGTTTTGTGGTGGTTTTGACATAATATGTATACATATATGTATATGAGTGGGTTAAGTGTGTACGTACTGTGTGTATGTATGAGTAAGCTGAAGGCGTTAACATAAATAAAATGTTTCCCAGTTTCAATGGTGCTCTGTTTCTCCTTCAAAATTTTCTTTGTGCTCCAAACTATCTTCTAATTTCTGGTGATAGATATCAACTGCACAATATCATACACAAACACTTTGAAGCATCAAACCAGTCAACAGTTATTGAACATGCACATGTCTGTGACATAAATTCGCAACTGGAAGGACATGCAACGCTTGGGTCCTGAAGTTCATTCTCAATTAAAGATGTGTTCCAATTTAATTACAACCCCTGTTTAAATTGTGAAACAATTCTATCGGACATTTCATCGAACAATATTGGAATTGCTATTTCACATTTGGATTTTAAAGAGGTGGATATAGCAAAAAATGGAGTAATAATAATGATTCAAAATCTGAACCGTTTGCATTTGGAATCGGTGATCGAGAGCTGAAGGTAGGATGGATGAGTGCAGCAACGGGGATGCAAAACCTGTGAAAAAGAGTCATTTTTGTTAGGGTGAGAAAGAAAAGGAACGGTTTAATGGAATTTTGAAGCAGTCGAAGGAAATGCACAAATTTCATCATCTCCTTCAATGCTATCACAATAGTTACTGTTGAAGGTTTGAATTTGTGAAGCGTGAGGTTGTGGGGGCCTAAGCCGCAAAGCTTCACTAGATTCGGAATCAGGCAGACTGTGATGGCCCAATGATGGGAGGAAATATCGGCTTAAGTTTGGCCGAATAAGGTAGACTTTGAAGCCCAATTATGTGAGGTAATGGGCTTTAGTTTCTTGGATGCACTTGTAAATGGTAGGACCAACATGATATATGGGCTAAACTCATTGAGTGAGGTGGGGCTAATGGACTTTGGTTACATCATGGCCTATAGGCCGTATCTTTTTGAAAAATAGGGCATTGAACCCATTTGGGCTGGAGCTTGTCATTACAATTTAGTGATAGAGCACAGACATTGTAAACAATCAGATCGAAAAAAGAATGATGGATGAATGGTGATACGCTCTCAGAACCAGGGTACGGATGAGGGTGCATAGTGAGGAATGCGACGATGCCTCTGTCCTCATTTACAGCCCTACTTATAAATTACTATATTATGATATGTATATGTATAATTTATCTACGTTAGTTCGTAAACAAACAAGTGGAGTGAGTTCGTGTTGATAGACCGTCAACCCCAATATTTTGGGCTTGGCCCAGTTTATTCCATTAGGCAATAATTAGGCCGACGGACTCTCAAACCTCATGCACCCTACGTCTCAAAATAAATATTTTTTTTTTTATCAAAAATCTAATTTTTTTTTTTAAAAAAATGAGTTTTACTATTTTTTATTTTATTAATAGTGAATGAATTATCGATTGTATACATTTTTTTAAAAAAAAAAAAAATTTGTCTCTCAGATTTTGACGGGCAATTTACTTTACAAGCTTAAGAAAGTTAAATTAGTTATAATTCAATAAATAGTACTTTGATTTTTCAATTGAGACATTAATGGTAGTAATGAAATTAGTTTATATTTTGTAGGGGTAAGTGCAAAAATATACCTTTCATGGTACTTTTACTCCTATTCAAAAAGGTATTCAAAAAACACTCCTATTCTTTATAATTTGTGCAAAAAACCCCCTCAATTAATATAATGCCCATTTTACCCTTTACTCTCTCTCCCTCTAGATACTAGTTCAGCTGTTGTATAAATATTATTTGATCTTGCTCTCTGTCTGTCTGGATACTAGTTCAGCTGCAGTATAAATATTATTTGCAGCATATATATGCTTTATTTTATTTTTCTCAAGGACAAATAAGTTTATTTGCTTAGAAGTTATAACGAGAATTCATATATAAACTATGTGTAGTATATATATGCTTTATTTTATTTTTCTCAAGGAGAAATAAGTTTATTTGCTTATAAGTTATAACGAGAATTCATATATAAACTATGTGTGACTTACTAATTCTGCGCGGACACACTTACACTTGTGGGTACAAATTGTTCTGGCATATTGGCTTACCTATTCATTTGAGATAAAGGTAAAGATGATAATGAAATTATTGTGGCATATGTTGTTATTAATCATATTGATACTTTTAGAATCCCCACTCCTTTAAATAAATGTTATCTGTTTATATGGTTCTATCACAGTATTTACCAGTTTTCATGTATTTGTGGTTGCAGTGGGAGAAAAAGTGCAAATCATTGAAGAGTGGAGCTGCTACTGAAGGATCTCATGGACCTAATATTGGACCTTCAAATGATATCCGCAATGAACTGAGCTCTGAATATATAGATACTTTT
>JAOTQH010270031.1:0-10751 GCA_025631255.1 Cornus kousa | reverse complement strand
AAAGAGTACTAATTCCTAATTAATTTACAAAATATGATGGTGCCAATCCCCGGTAACGGTGCCAAAACTTGGTGTTATCAATATCGAGCATGCAAAAATAAGCTAAAATGAGTGTGGCTAAGTTTGAATTTGTAAAGTGACACTACTACCTCTAACTACTAATATAGCTAGGGTGAGTAGGGATCGTCCCAAGGGAAAGGAAGTGCATTCGTGTTTGAAAATTAATGCTGGGTTAGTAGGTCGAATGATCAAAGATTGATGGTGATTGGTTAATTAAGCTAATATTCAATTAAAATTAATACTAGTAAAAGAAAGTAATCTAGAAAGTAGGGAAAAGATATAAGAAAGAGAACTTGGGGCTTTAGAGTTCACCACTAAGCTTGACTTCACTAGCCACTAGCAATTGTACATTAATGGAGAAATTAAATTGTAACTTGTGTGTGTGTATAACATCAATTGAAACTAAGCATGGATGGAAAATAAGTATAGATTGTCTAGCTAATTTAAATGAAAATCACAACCTATCAATTGAGACCAATATCCATTCCATAAAACCACAATTAATGCACAAAATATTATATAGAGACATGGACTCTTTGCATTCGTAAGTATGGAACATCAAGAAACAAGAATAGATTGTCCACCTATCTAGGAATTTAAAGCAACTACACTACATCTAGACTAGAGACATGAAAATTAAACTAATTAAACTAAAGGTGTGGCACAATCGATCAAGAAACAAGTGTGAACCACCAAATAAATTACAAGAGCACTCAATTAAGCACTATGTTTTGACCATCACTAGATTAACATCATCAATACACATAAACATACATTAATTCCATTAAATCTAGAGAAAAGTACATGAATCATCCATTCTAGCATACATAGACATATGGATAGAAATAAATGATCAATTGAAAGCATTAATCCATACACATCAAGTAGAACCATAAGATATATATTAATTCAAGATCAAAACATCTATTACAACTTAATCCCCAAAAATATACAAAAGACTAGGTCTAGAAAGCAAACTTAGGGGCTATCTCTAGCCCCAAGTGAAGGATTTAGCCATTCATTATAGTGGTTATGGAATCCTCAAGGGCTAGCTTGGAGATTGGCATCATCATCTTCAAAACCCTAGTTCTAGAGAGAAAACTATGTAAAAATATATACTCTATGAATATTCTAAGATAAAATGATTGTATATTCGATTAATTCATTAGATTCCTCTTTTGAGTAGCCTTCAAGTTAGAATAATAGCCTCTAATTGGAGGAAAGTCACAGCTATACAAGTTAGGAAGAAAACGACGTGCTCAGGAATTAGACAGCTCACTGCCAGCAGCATTTTCGATCAATCAAAGATTCTCGATCGATCCAACACTTAGCTTTGATCGATCGAAGCTGACGTGGCACCAAAATATCTTTTAGGCTTTATCCAATTGGCTGAGTTGGCATTGCCTTGTTTCGATCAATTATAGACTTCTTTGATCGATCGAAACTTCGCTTCAATCAATCGAAGTTCCCCTCGATCGATCAAAGTTCCCCTGGAGCATTTCTCTTGGCTTCTTTCTAGCTTTGCTCCTTACTTACAAAATGCGGCTAAATGGCTTTTGTTAGCCTGTTTGAACTTTATTCATTTGAAATAGGCAATAACGCAAATAAGTATCTAAGACATGAAAGTAAGATAGATGAATGGACTAAAATACCCTAGCTTAGGTGATAAAATGCATCACATTTGAGCACTCATCAGCCGAGGAATAACAAATAGACTTGGACTTCAGGAGTTCAAAAATTCATTATTCCTTTAAGGAATAAAAGAGTGCTGAGGAATAACAAATAGACTCGAACGTCAAGAGTCTGAAGATTCATTATTCCTCTAAGGCATAAAAGAGTGCCAAGGAATAATAAATAGACTCGGACATCAGGAGTCTAAAGATTCATTATTCCTCTAAGGCACAAAAGAGTGCCAAGGAATAACAAATCCTCAGAAGATTCATTATTCCTCTATGGCACAAAAAAGTGCCAAGGAATTACAAATAGACTCGGATGTCAAGAGTCCGAATATTCATTATTCTTCTAAGGCACAAAAGAGTGCCGAGGAATAACAAATAGACTCAGACGTCAGGAGTCTAAAGATTCATTATTCCTTTAAGGCACAAAAAAGTGCAGAGGAATAAAAAATAGACTCTGATGGTAGGAGTTCAAAGATTCATTATTTATCTAAGGCACAAAAGAGTGCCGAGGAATAACAAATAGACTCGAATGTCAAGAGTCTGAAGATTCGTTATTCCTCTAAGGCACAAAAGAGTGCCGGGGAATAACAAATAGACTCGGATGTTAGGAGTCCAAAGATTCATTATTCCTCTAAGGGACAAAAGAGTGCCGAGGAATAATGAATAAACTCGTACGCCAAGAGTTTAAAGATTTATTATTCCTCTAATATCCAAAAAAAACTTTCAATTCCTATAAAGCTTAGGAAGTTCCCTCATATTTCGTGGATTTAGGGAACAACTAAAGTAAGGTGTTCGTACATAGTTATAAATTATATAGAAAAGTTATTACATAAACCAAGAGTTACATTTTCTTTCTCTTGGGATTGAAAAGAATAGAAGGAAAAACATTAACAACATTCTGACCCGAGGCACTTAGAAGAATAGCTGCTATACTCGGGGCGGGAAGACTTGGCTGATCACCCTTTACCATCTTAGCAACTAGCAATTCTGCTTCTTGAGCTCTCGAATCATCCGAATACGGATAATTAACGCCCATGTCCTTATAAAAAGACTCTAGAGTCTTCCTCTTGTCACTTGAGCCTTGAGCAAAGCCCGATCTAAAAGCTTCGGTGCAAGATAAATGAGCAATAGAGGAGTAGAAATTCCTGCATCTATTTCCCAGCCGTAATTTAAGTCTGAACAAACTCCCTTCAGTGCTGATTCTTGACCTCAAGCTCCTTTATTCTTACCTTAGCAACCTCAAACTACCTCTTGGAAACATCCCTACAATCATTGCTAATCTTGAGGCTGGTCTTTGCATTAAAAGCCTCCTTTTTTGGAGTAGCCAAGTCTTTCTCTCTCTTTTTCAGAGCAAGAGACTTGGCCTTAAAAGTGGCGTACAAGGTCATGGTGTGATACAGGCTCTATAAAAATAAGAAAGAGTAAGAATACCATATAACAGATGAATGTGCTAAGTAAAACGACGATGGATAAACCTCCATAGCCCAAACTGGGGCAGAAGGGAGAAATTGGCTCAAACCTATCTTCCCTATAAGTTTCTCATCCTTCAAAAGCCACACGCCCTGTGCAAGAGCAAAAGCGGCAAAGGGGCCCTCCATCGCAGAATCACTAGTATGAAAGATGGACTTATCTGATCAAGAAAAGATAGGCCTTCATGAGTCCTTTGTGTTCGCTAGAATATGGGTCTGAACTTCTTCCTTAGCTTCAGCCGCCTCAGTCTCCTTTTCTAGGTCCTTGCCAAGAGTAATACCTTTATTCTTAGCAGATAAAGAAGGACATTTCTTAGGTTTTTTTTTCAAAGGAGCCTAAATAACTTCTCTTTCCTGCTCGGTGGTACGTAAAACCACTAAGGCATTCTCCTTTGTAGCTTCCTGTTGCACAGCTTCAGCTTTATTTATCTCCTCATCAGTCAGAGGGAAGTCGTCAAAGGAAGAAAGAGACAAATCCATAGATACAGTTGAAGAGGCACTGAGGGCAAGTTTCTTAAGGTTAAAGAGGATGAAAGGAGTCCTGCAGATAGAGGGTTTCTCCAAACATTTTCCTTAAGAAAAGTAACCCTCTTATTGGCCACCAAAGAAGGAAATGATGCTAAAGAAGAAAAGGAGAAGAAACTCATTAAATATACCATAAAGATAAAGCTTTACAGAAGAAAAAGAGAACAACCCCAAAAAGGAAAATTCATCTACACCTAAAGATTTGAATTTTTAAGGGATGGGAATCTTCTCAGATTGAGATACAAACCAGTTCCCTCGGACGATGATCATTCTTTCCTTCCACCATTTTCTAGAAGAAGGAAGTTCCATACATAGCCTCCTCTAGAGAGGCAAGGTGAGTTAGTAATAACTAATCTCGGTCTGATGGTTGCAAATTGTATAACTGGTTAAAAGATTCGCCATGTTTAAGCTAATCCCTTCTAACCTTCGATGAATAAGAAGTGTAGATATTAACCTAAAGAAATTAGGGTTCACCTGAAGTGGCGTAGTCCTAAGTTTGTTCAAAACTAGGTGATAGAAAGGGTGAAGAGGAAAACAAAGGGCACTAAGATGACCCACGGATACTAATAATTCATTCTCTGCTACACTCTCACCAGAACTAAAATGGGCATTCGTTGGATACTCGATTATTTTTATCCCCTAATGAACCTTAAATTCTTCCATTACGGTGGGGATAGAAAACTTGAGGCGACGAAGCAACAAAATTATGTCATTTTTAACTTTTGAAAATAATTCCTCAGACCCAGAAGTCGATTCCTACGCTTGTTACTGAAAATCATTTTCCCTCACAACAGAAGCACCAGGAGGGTCATCCGAATTGGGGATTTTGGGAGAGAAAAGTTCGCCCAGGACAGGAAGCAAAGTGGGAGCAGCCTCAAGGTCTATAACTTTTAATGCAACTATAAACAAACTAAATACAGGTACTACAAACAAATTAAAGTCTAACCTGAGAGAAATCGAGTCTGTGAAGCATGACGAGAAGCAGGAACTGGGGTATGAGAATGTATAAAAATGGAATAATACAAGTCACAAGCTAGGTCACCTTTTCTAATTCAAAAACCGTGTTGATTCAATTCCCTTCTAAATAGATACCGTTACCTAGTTTAGGAGGGAATTAGGGGCAAATTGTGAAGGGAAAATCCTATCTTAAAAATAAATGGACAACATGTCATCACAAGAAAGGTCCACCACAAATATAAAGACTATTCAACTCTAAAGTTAGGCTTTTGGGATGGCCCAACCCAATGTAACAGGCTGAGCATACCAAAGGGGTCCGTACCCTAGGAATTCCAGGCCATGTTAATGATAAGTCCATCTTTAGTCTAATCCTAAAAAAAGAATGATTATTATTTAAGGGAAGCAAATCATGTATGATAAGGAGAAATATATTATGATTGATATTCTGTTGGCACAAGCAATGCAAGTCCTAAAGGGAATCAATTCCCTGGATATTTATTATAACTAGGGGCTAAGACCTCGAATAAAGAGAGATAGTCTTTTGTTTAATAACTTTGAGTATTTATTTCAATAGTTATGTCATTCTTTTAATTAAGTTTGTGAATGTTGAGCGATAATTAGTTAACTTGTCAAAGTCAAACAAGTTTTTGCACACACACCATCCCCTTCGTCTTTACCTACTCCTTCTCTCTAAAACTCTCACCTTTCTCTCTCTAAAACAAGACCCATCAACTAAAATTCACCAAAATCGCAAAAAATTTGAAATCCATCTATGTGTGATACATCTTGTACCTTTTAGGTTTTTATTTTTTATTTTTTATTATTGTTTTTTTTTTCTCAATGCATTGAACTGCCGGATTCCAGTTCATACCATCACTTTAACTCAGATTCCTATCCTTACTAGGACCCTACTTGTAAGGTGGTGGATGACAAGCATTGATTTTCCCATTGAGCCATTCTATGGAGCTGATTCAAGTTCAAAATGGAGAGATTGATGGATTTGGATGGATACTTTACATACATAAGATCATGGTCAACATGTTAAACAACAAACTAAATAATAATGGAGGAAACGTCTCATTGTAATCTACGACTAATTTTAAAGGGTCTTTTATCACAAAGAAACCATAAACACCAAGCACAATATTCATCAATATATATATTTTGATGCCAGGATTAGGATGAAAATGGTTTCTGTATTCTTAGAATCTATTAAAATAATCACAAAATCATAAAAAAAAAAAAAAAAAATTTACATATGTACGTGGTAAACCAAAATTACCGCCCTCGGGATTCATATAAAATAATAACCCCATAGTAAAGTAGTGACTGATGAGTTTTTATCTAAATTTTTAACTTGGGATTTGATAAAGAAGAGAGAATACGATGCGAACTTATCTACACAAGTTTTTTAATTAGATCCTATATAAACGTATACAATATAAAACCTATATATGTATGTAACCTTACAAATTGAAAAACATACCGAATCTCCCCCAAGTTATAAAAAGGTAACCTATTAAATAACATAATTACCATTCAATCTACAAAATAGATTAATTTTATATCAAACAAAATTGATCTTATGATGTGCGTGAATGACTTTGATATCACACGTAAACTTATATATGAAATCATGGACATACATAAGGCACCTTAATATGAAAATAATTAGGTTAAATATACCAGGGGAAGCATCAACAAAGTCCGTAGGAAGCCATAAAATGATGGAATCCAACCTCTTAACAAAGTCTAATCATTGTGTTACATTAGATCAATATTAGATTTGAAAATGAAAATCTCATCTCTCTGATATGGTCTTCCACCCTATGTACTTTTTATTCAGATCTTTCAAATGGGGGCAAGACTAACCATATGGAGCGTATTACCTATAAAGGTGGGGACCAAGGTGTTACTATTTGTGCTAAATTTGGGTCACACAGCTGATGGAGCTTTCGGGCGTGCCAAAGTATATATATATATATATATATATATATGTATATATAACTCAAAATTGGGAACAAAACTTTCGCTTTTTAATTGGTTGCTAACTTTAGGCGATTGCGCAACAGAGAGAATATGAGGAACTCTTTGCTAAGTTCTTTTCTACCTGGGATCCAAGGAATTTTAAAAGGTTTTAAAGAAAATTGCAATGCTTAAATTAAAATAATTTTAATGAAATAGCATAATTGAAATTGAATGGAAAATAAAGTGCAATAAAATTAACCTACTAAATTAAAATAACTGGAATCTAAATAAGGATGGTCATTGAATTTGATTAAATGGCGTTGGTCCCACCTTTGATAGGGTTTTCCCTTTTAAAGGTCAAAAAGTTGTTTCACGCCTGTCTTTGAGAGTTATCTTTGATTATGGTGTGCTTAGTGCATTACAGTGGTTTATAGGGGTAGTATGGTCATTTTATATTCATGGGAAGTCATTTCAAATTAGTTGAGGAAGGTACACTGTATTGACAGTCCATTTAGAGGCCAATTTGTGTGGCATCTCTGGTTTAGTAGGTGATATTTGGCTATAGAGACTATCAGGGGAATTTTTGTCTTTTCACAAATATATTATATCATTATACACTTGTTTAATATACTGTAGTGTATTAAATTACATAAAAACTCAATTTACTTGAATTTACGTACACAGTTGTAGCTATAGATTTCTATATATATTGACAACTATCCATTTCAGGGGTATTTTGGTCTTTACAGATAATGAACACGTATGTAACACGTGTCATGTGATCCTAGTGTGAGAAAATAAGGTCGGTTATGTATTGCTTAGTGATTAAGCTTGATATATATTACTGATATATATACATACACAAGTTATCAAATTGTATTCTCACTAAAGGACAAAATAGTGAGATGTACCAGGGGCATTCTAGTCATTTCACTCAAGGAATGTCAGAATATTCATTAGCAAATGATTGGTAGAAGGTGCCATGTAGATTTCCTCATTAGGTCAGGATTACAGATATTTGTATCATACATATTTTTTGTTATAGTAATGAGCCTCCTAAGCCTTGTGTGAGCACCCTTGTGAGCTACATTGTGAAATACACTCGAGACACCAATAACAATGAATATAATTTGAGTTTTGAGATCAATTTGTGAGCTAATTCAACGTAGAGATCCATATAGTGTGTGTATACATTTGAAGATGATGTTAAAGGTTGTGGATTTGCTGGTTTGCTTCTGTTTAGAGCTGGTTCAGAGGTTCAATCAAGGATTAAGTCCATTTCAAAGGTATCTAGAGGTTACGTCAAGTTTAATTTACCATTGCACAACTGCAGAACCTGTGTTTATATACATATTCTTGTTGTAGTTGAGTTTGATGTCTCAAACCTCCATTTGTGCTTGTTTTTACTGGTTTAACATTATGATATATTGTTGTGAGTTGCACTCTTATCATCAAAACAATTTTATATAGCTGAATTAAGGTTTTCTAAGTTGATTTTTGCACAGGAATATGGTCATTTCTGGTCTTTTCTAATATTCAAATACCTTCATTTGAAAATTTCCAAAAGAAATATGTATATATATATTCTTATAAAGGATAAGGCACGTGCACTGCACGTGAATAAAATCTAATTTGAAATAAAACCTTAAAGGGTAAATCGAGCAAATGTTAACACCCATTTTTCTTCAAAAATTATAGTAGATATACCAAAAATGCCAAAAATAACGTACCACCTTACACAATTACTAATAATGAAAAAGAGTTAGACTGATAGATGGTAAACAAATGAGTTAAATATAATGTATTTATGATTTTTATTTTTATTTTTTTAAAATGTAAGCAGAAGAAACCTTAAGATTATCATATAAATCGAACCATTAAGAAACATTCATTTAGATTGATTCCCATAAGGCCATCATGTGGATTGAGCAATAGAAAGGGTTAATATATATTTGTCATATCATATTTTGGCTCATTAAAACACTTAATGTTGAATGCATATTTATAGCCTAAGTTGGATTGTTTTGTTTTTTATTCGTATTTAAGCAACATTATTTAGATCTATCCCCAAAAGATTGAACCCTCAAAACCATCAAACACTTAAACCCTTAGCAGGTCTTGTAGTAGGTTTTCAAGGTGTTCCAATTGACCAAAACTCTATTTCAGTTGACCGATGGCAATTGGAATTGCCAATGAACAGTAAACATCACATTCGAGTAGGTTTTTGCACTGTTCAGAGTCATTTCGGTTATCGAAGCAACACGCACTTTTTTTCATGATTTCAGCTCTCAATATGTTCATTTCGGTCGTCCAAAACTCTATTTCGGTCGACCGAAATAGCTTCAACCTGAGCACAGCTTTTGTTGAGTTTCATTACTGATCTTACAACTTCAAAGGGTCATAACTTCTTCGTTTCTAATCCAAATGGGGTGATTCTTGAGCCTAAACTCAAGGATTTTTATTCAGATTTCCATTGGTACCAATACTATTCTCAGATTCCAAACACAATGGGAGTTATTCATATTTTAGTGAACTAGTGTCAGTTTTCACTTCAACCGAGATAGGGCATTTTGTGGGATTCTTGGCCAATGTTCTTGGAACCCCTTGGTATGTTTCAAAATGATTAGATTAGGTTGTATTCACATTGTTTGACTTGTTTTGAATCAAGTTTCTCTCTTTAATTGTGAATTAACCATTTTGTCCCTTGGATAACGAATTTTGTCCTTTTTAACCTTTGTTTCCGTTTTTGCTCTCTTTAAGTTTTGTGATCTCATGAATGGTCACATTGGTGTCTTAAGGGTGACTTATATTTCTTAAGACCTTGTTTTATCATTTGCTTCCGCATTTTGGATCCATTATCGAAACAACTTTCGGTTCATTACTGACACACCGGGTTGAAAAACTTGGGTCGTCACAAATGGTATCATAGCTCTTAGGTTTGAATACCTTAGGACGACTGTTTTGGGTGTATATTATGCTTTTGTTGATATACTTTGATGCATTCACATACTTTTGATAACATTCTTCATCATTATAATATGTTTATGTGTTTCTCGATAACACGCTTGATAGTATGACATGTCTTTATGCTTATATGCCTATGTGGTTAAGAGCATCTTTTTTTGATGTATATGCTTATTTGCTTAAGTGCTTAACTATTTACGAAGTTTTTGCTAATTGTTTTAGCATGACAGTATGTTGCATATTTTGTCTTGCTTTGTATTCCGTCCGTACATAATATGAGTTACACTTGGTCAAAATAACTTGTGTTATTGTTGACCTCATTTCTTTCGTGCGTTTAGCATCATGGTTGTCATGCGTGGAGGGTCTTCACGTCAGGGCACTGAGGAGCAGGTGGTTGACACCGAGTTCATGAGGGGTCCAGAAAGGCCCAGGATTCCAGTTCGTGGCGTGGATGCTAATCCACCACGGGCACCGACTTATGAAGAGCGAGTGGCTCAGGGAATTAATCAGGGGATTATTGAATCCCTACAGGAATTGATACGCAGGTAGGTGGCAAGGGTATAGATTCCAGCACCGGCACTGGCACTAGTAGTTAATGAGGCACTAGAGTACTTCATCTGACTACAGAGGGTTAAGATTTATCCATTTGTAGGGAGTTCAGATTTGCTAGTCTCAAAAGCTTGGTTAGACCTTATGGTTTGCAAGTTAGACAGTATGGCGGTACCCACGGATAGGTTGAGGATTTCCTTGACTGCTTCTTTATTCATGGGAGATACAGATATCTGGTGGAGGTCTATGACCAATGTTCACAATGTTGAGTTAATGACGTGGAATGAATTTAGGGATTTGTTCTTTTAGCACTTCTTTCTTAGGGCTATGAGGCGAGAGATGAGAACACTGTTTGCAGGTCTTTATCAGGGCACTATGAGTGTCATTAAGTATGAGACACGATTTACTTCTCTCTCTCGTTATGCCGAGGATATGGTAGCGATAAACGAGGCCAGGGCAATGAAGTTTCAGGATGGTCTACATCTTGAAATCAGGCCACGGGTCTCAATTCTTGATTTGAGGACTTACAGAGAAGTGGTTCAGAGGGCTATGCTAGCTGAAGCAGAGGAATGGGATCAGT
>JAOTQH010270010.1:0-10753 GCA_025631255.1 Cornus kousa | reverse complement strand
AATCCATCTTGAAGTGCTGAGAGCGATCAAAGTTGGATCGATCGAAGAAATTCCATGATCGATCGAACTTTGTAAATTTCCACCACTTGCTTTATTTTGCTTCCACTTTGCTCATTTCTTTGATTCATCTCAAGATTGTTTCAATTCTGCTCTTATTTGGCTGAGTTAGCTTATTTTGGGGATAAGTGCCTAAAAATGGAAATAATACAAAATCAATCTAAAACGGAAAAGTAAGATAGATAAAGGTTCTAGAATACCTAACCTTAACGGGTTTAAATACGCGCTTTTCAGTGCTCATCAGATCCAAAGTTTTATTCACCCCATCAAGGAGGGGATGCATACCAAGATTTTTTATGTGAACAAAATGAGCCTAACATCTTGCTAGAGATGTTAAACACTAATGCTTCGTAGGGTTTTTCAACCCTATTCCTACCTCATTTCTTTTTCATTTTTTTTCTTGCATCGTTTAGATATAATTTGGGATCAATTATGTTGTTTGAGACTTTCATAAGGAATGCATGCACTTTCATCTCAAAATTAGGCATTTAGTGTTTGTTCGATCGATCGAACATCTCTATAGTCAAAGCTCTGCATATTTTCAAGTCTCTGTCCCATTGTTCAAGATTCTCTATATATTTGAGGTCTCTGTCCATCATTTAAACTTTTTGTTCGATCGTTCTAAGTAATCTTCGATCGATCTGGATGTCCCTGTGATTGATCTCAATTCTATACTTAATTTTTTTTGAAGCTCTGCATAGTTCAGGCCTCTGTCCATCGTTCAAATATGTTTGCAGTTTTTCAGGTCTTGGATTGATCGGGGTTCAATCAATCATTCTCTGATCATTCAGGTTCCCTGTTGACTTTGACTTTTAAAAAATTTAAATTTTAAAAAATTTAAAAAATAAATAAATAAATAAAAAGTAAGAGAGAGACTTCATGACATTATGAACTGCACCGCACTATAACATTCCTGTTTGTCAAATTATAGGAATTGAAAATCATGCCATGTAACACCACTTAATCCACCAAATCAGGATAGTTGGTCACAAACCATTGCTTCTGCTAACTAAATTCCACTTCTTACACCTACCATTTACCAAACAAATATCACTCAAATAGTCTATTTAATTATAGATATTTGGCCATTTATTTATTAAAATAATGACATTTGGTATGCACTTTCCTAAGAAGTGAAATAATAGTCTAATAGCATAGAATGTGGCAGCATGTAAATTACTTGAGCACACGGTACATATATAATAATATATATATATATATATATTGGTAGAAATTTTATATTCTTATTTCTGTTCTGGGAAATCAATTTTTTTTATTCTTTTATTTTCACAGGATCATGAACTCATATTTTAATGCACATATTCAAACGTGAAAATAGTACGGTTCTGATTCTGCAAGAGAAAGAGAGGGGCTCCATGCAGGAGCTGCAGAACTATCCAAGGGTGTTGAAAAGACAACACTACCCTCTACTCACAGACCAACATAACAACCCAATAGGGGCAAAATTGTCTTTTGACATAGAAAGGGTATTTTTTGTCCAGATACGAGGCGCCCAAATTGAATCATCTCGAAATGACTATAATACCCCTTCTGATACAGACGGACGCTAGAGTCAAATCACAAGGGTTAAAAAAGTTGTTCAACAATAATTTTCTGTGATATATGGACCCTTCTTTTGCAACCAAATTATTGTCTCTCCATCTTAAAAGCCCAACCCATGAAGAATATGTTGTCCTTCTCCTTGTCCCTTTTTCTTTCAAAGTGTGTCCCTTTGCCTGCAAAAGTGCTTTGAATGGCGACGAAAAAGAAACCCCCACCATAAGACACAAAACCCAAATATCTATTCTCACTTAATATACTTTTTATGATATAGGTCGGTCACAAAAATGGCTTTTTGTAAGAAAAATAAATAAATAAAATTGATTAATGCACTTTGTTTAATACAATATGTAACGTGTAATGGTATTGATGGTATAGTTATATCATTGAGCAAGTTGAGTTGGAGTGGGGTTTGGATCTTATGGGCATAGACCCTCGTTTAGGGAAGTCAATGTCAAGTCTTGTCTTCCCTACATCATTCCACTAGGAGATTTGGAATCTCACTCATCTTTTTAATTTGAAGGTTTAAAAATTAAATTAGTTGATGCTTACCCAAGCAATAGGATTTTTTATTTTTTATTTTTTATTTTTCGGTAAGATAGAAAAGTTGATCAAGGAACTATAAAGAGAGCAACCTAAGATCATTCCCATTTATTTATTTATTTATTATAATATTTTCTCAATATCTTTGAGTACTTGTAATCTAAACCGCTTCGCTTAAATGATGCATCGAACATTAGACTTCGAGATAATATATTAAATAGGATTACAAATGAACTGAATTGTTCATAAATAGTTCGGACTCGGCTCGGACTTGTTTGTTAAATAAATGAGCCGAGTTCAAGTTCAATTTCTAAGCTCGTTTATTAAATGAGCCGAGTTCAAACTCGATTTCTAAATTCGTTTATTAAACGAGCTGAGCTTAAACTCGATTTCTAACTTTCCAAGTTGTACGTGTATACTCGTGAACATGAACTCGTATATGCTTGTTTATGTTCATGAACATAAACACGTATAAGCTCGTTTACGTTCGTTAACTGTAAGATAGTTTACATTTATTTTTATTTTTTAATGATTTTTTTTTAAAATTTTTAAAAGTATAAAATAAATATACAATAATTTACTGAATGAGTTGGCGAACTAGAAAACGAGCTAGAACAAAATTTGATTATGAATTCAATTTATTTTCTTAAATGAGTCGAGCTCGAACTTTTTAAAATCATGATGAGCTTAAGCCCGAACTCAGTTTTTTAAGTTCGAGCTGAACTATAGACAAACGAGCCCGAGTTTTAACAGCCTAAGACTTGCTTAGCTCGGTTCATTTGCAATTCTAATCCTAAAACTTGCCATCCCAAGATTCCCAACAAACATGATGGGCATCAAATTATTTTATTTGTGGCAAAATTTTACTACCAGCATGAATTTTGAATATATATATGAATTATGAGTTTAGGTTATGTGACTGATGCCTATCACGGCCATGGCCATGTAGACATTATGGTAACCTATGTCAATTTAATTTGAAGTCGTGAACTTCATGAGAAAATTATTAAGGATTCATTCAATAATAAAGAAAAGCATCACAAGTCAAGTGAAACATTTAAGGTAGATTCGTCTCCCATCATCCCATGCACCACAATATTTGAATAATGCTTGTAGATCTTGTGATCTAGACAGTAGCACTCCAATACGATCAGTCCACAAAACACATGAAATCGATCTGTCCAATTATAAAAGTAATAAATGAAAAGTTTGAACAAACAATTTTTAATAAGGAATACAACTTCTTTACTATATGTTTTTTTTCCCCCCAAAGGCAAGGCTTTACCATTGTGTTGAGCCATAATTTAATGTGTTACATAGTTTTTTAAAATTTTATTATTTTCAAAATATTTCAAAATAATATGTTGAAACTTTCGACTGAATCACAATTTAATATATTACAAAATGGGTTATAAAGCTATTATTTCGAATTTCAACAAAATTATTTAAGTTTTAAAATAATTATGTTGAATCAAGGTTGACTGCAACAAAGACTTAAATTAAATTTTAACACAATTATTTTAAATCTCAAAATAATTGAATTAAATCACAAATTAATGTGTTAGTAAAAAAGAAAAAGAAAAAAACCGTAGCGAGAGGACAGTGGTGATAACCAAAGCAAGCTATTGATGTTTTTTTTTTTTTTTTTTTTTTTTTAACTATTGATGTTGGTAAGACAAAATAGGATGGGACAGTGAATACTTTTTGACCTTTATTCAGTGACTTGTATTCATAGTTTAGAGGGACTTGACAATCAATGTTGTAACCATTAGATGACAGACAATACAGTCAATGAGGGTTGGGGTTGAGGGAACAGTGGCCTTATGTCGGTAAAACATTGCGCCCATCCCAACTTATTAGTTTCTTTTCACCATTAATCATAATTTCTATTTTGTAAGACACATACAATTAATAATTATTGTCCATTTTCTATAATTTTCAAGCACCCATTTGAAGTTTATATATATATATATTATGGGAAAAAAATTTAAAATTAAATTGTAACTATGGAGATATGAATTTATCATATTAACCTTTTAAATTCAAAAGAAAATAATCTAATAATAAAGACTTTCCTCTCACATTTTTTAGGTTAGAAAGTTATAATTTTCTTCACCTCACAAGGTTGGTCTAATGGGTAAGACTTAAGTCTTGGTGTCACGAAGAATTAGGTCTTAGATTCGAAAAATTTAAATAAGTAATTTTCGTGAATGTACCCAAACAGATTAAGTTATAAACAAACTAAGCTTGAGCTTGCCGAGTCTTACCTATGAAATACCTAAAATTTTTAACCCAAAAATTGCTCAATACACGTGGACAAAAAGTGCTCTAAAAGAGACATTATCCCTTTCGTGGACCAAAAAATAAAATTCAAATATTCACTCCATCCCAAAAAAAAATATCCTGTTTGGGAAACCAAATTGTGAGTCATGATTTTCCAAACAGAACATCTAATAGTAATATTTGGAAGTAAAAAAGAAGATTTAAACTACCCTAATACTAATAAATTAGAACAGAGTTGTAGATTTGACTTGTGAGTTCATATTGTAAACTCAAAGTGACAACAACATATCTATCAATCACTTTGGATTTGGTTAGAGTTGTGTGTTTTTACCTACCTCTTTACCAAATAAAGAAAGGGTCATGTTTTTGTTTCTTCTGGGGAAAAAATAAGAACAATGCAATAATAATGCATCTTACAATATATATCTATATATATAAGTAAATAATTTCAATTTCATCAGAATGATACTTCATCATGTAGATTTGACAGTGTTAAACACAAATGACTATGGAGCTGAAAAAAATACTTCTACCTTCAATTATTCACAGGTTTTATTTATTTATTTTTGAGTAAGGCGCTTTCTTCCTTCCGATCTTAAGACAAAGAAATATGAATAGCCCCAAGAAAAGGCCCGTCTTTCTTATTTTCCAACCCCTTTCCCTCATCAAACTCATGGACGAACCCCTTTCCTTCCTCCACTTTTTCCATGTATCAAATGGACAAATTATTTTCACGACTTTGATAAAGGTTATTTTCCAATCATGGACCTTAATCACAAAGCCAACCAAAGAAAAAGGAAAAAGAAAACAAATATGAATCGATCAACTAGAGAAATAACAAAAATCAAAGGGCTTTAGTCCAACAGTATAACCCTTTTATCCTAAAAGAAGAGGAGAGGAGTTCGGCAAAAGTGCATGAACACTCATATGTACACACACAAAAACTAATGCAACCAAACAGTCCCTTAACTATAAATTATAGCTCCTCTCTTTATTTTAGTCTTTAACAGGCTAATAACAAGCTAAGGTCCTATTGCTCTCTCTCTCTCTCTCTCTCACACGCACACAAATCACAAATGTGGCCAAAAAGATCCAGGCACTTGAGAAACTGATTACTTTCACTTTAGACATAATTCAGAACTTTTGTTCCCTTACAACATATTGCTAGCTTTCACTTTTAGACATTCAAAGCTCTGATCCCAAAGATTCAAATCTACTTTTCCTCCCCAGATTGGCAGATTACTTCCAAGCCAGATATTCCCACCCTTTTTTCCATTCAAACCTGCTTTATATATTCCATGACCAAGTACCAACATTCCTTTCTTAAACAATACTGTATAACAAAAAAATTCAAATGCTCATGTAAAATTTGTTACAGGTAAATAAATAAATAAAAATATGCTTTTCCCTTTGAAAGTGTCCTATTTAAATTTTCAAATATTAAGCATTCCTTTCTTAAACAATGGATACGATCATGGCTCATGTTATGCCAAAGTTAGTTGGAGCTATTAAATGGAAGCCTAACTAATTAGATGGAGAAACTATGGCATACGTGGCCTACATTGATAATAAAATCAGAAGACCATAAAAGAATAATAATGCCTGTTTTAAGACATCTAAGGCACTTTGTCTACGTAACATTTCTTCGCACTAAACAAAAGAACTAATCACCAAAGGCTGTAGCTTGGTGGTGATTCCTCGCCTTCCAAAGTAGAAGATCGAGGGTTCAAGTCTCTACAGGGCAAAGTGTATGCGTAAGTGTGTTTCTTGACAAAATTTAAAAAAAGAAAAGAAAAAGGGATAACTAAAGGTGGTCCTCCTTCCAAATAAAAACTAGTTGGTAGGGTTCCTAAATTTCTAGCTTCATAGTCCCATCTTATCTGCAAAGGTTTATATTTTTTCAACTTTGGGCAGAATATTTTGCATTCTGATCTCCTGCTTCCAACCAATTATATACCCTGGCCATCAATTAAATAGATTAAAATGTTCTGTCACAAACGATTTACTAAGTAGGAGTTCATATTCAGTCTCTCATATCACCTGTACAGAGCTAATTGAGGGAGGAAAAAAAACATGTTACCACAAACAAAACAAAAATCTGACATGAAAGTAAAACACACCACACACAAAAAGTATAAAGATGTACGTGGTTCGGCATAAACCTACTCGGTAAAGATCCGGTGAACGATTTCTCAATGTGAAAAATAGGGGATTACATGTTTCAACCCCCACACCCTCGCGTTCTCTCTTTCTTGCGATTTTCAGTTTTCTCTTGTTACACACCCCAAACCCTAAACGGCCTTATATTCTTTCCTCTGATTTTCAGTTTTCTCTCATTACACACCCCAAACCCTAAACGACCTTATATACTGGGATAAAACCGAGTTCTCCAAGACCCGCAATAAAAAAAGCGGGTATAAAATTTTTATCAGGAGCACTGCCTCCAGACCCTCATGGCTTTGGTGGGCTTAGGCCCACACAAAGCCTATTTTTGGGGTCGACACACGACCAAGCCCAAAACAAATTTGGCCTGGGACCTTGTCATCACGGACAATTGAGAAGCAATGTTACACAGCATAAAATATGTCAAAGATCTACAAATTAAACAAAGTGCACAATCACAATATTTAATCTGTTAACAAGAGACAAGTAGTAACTGTTAACAATAATCTACCCTAAAAGGTTAAGATGTTAGCGAGGTGTAACTTCAATATTTAACCCTTTGAACAGTAACCAAAATTGGGCAGATGACAACCAAATCAATTTATCAATGCATAACTTTTTATCTTGCTATCATCTTTCCACTGAATTTAGCTTGCAAGTTGCAACATAACTTTTTCAGCAGTCCAACGTCCACAGTAACTCTTTACCATCCTCTTTTCAGGATAAGGATCGATTAAGTAGTTGCTCTAACATTTGTAACTAACTTAAACAGGCACAAAAAAATCACAGCAGATGTTTCATTCTATGATAATTTATAAATAGGTCTATCATAATTTCTACAAACAAAACATAGCTTTAATTGTCATTATCTTTATTTTTCACAAAATCCTCATAAGGCGTGCAATACCTCCAATTAGCTTTTGTCACTCTCGTTCCTTTCTGCTCAATTTATCAATGTTTAAAGTGTTCCTCAAGCAAGGTGTTGGTGACATTTTTTGTTTCTTCATTTCCACGGCTATTTCCAACATTTATGTTGTGGTTTATTTAGCTCTTTCATACAGGTGCTTCACTTCAAAGCTGGAAAATAATATGTTGTAAGTTTTATGTTGGAAGTCAGTTGTTAAAATTGACTAGTAAACAACGTTTATTAGTTTAGCAATATAAAGTCAGTTCTGTATCATTTCAAGCAACAACACTTCAATAGTTTTATCCCACTGCATTAAAATATATGACACATCACAACAACAACAACAAAAACAATGTCAAGCACAACAAGACAGCCTCCTCCCACATAACCATGTCAAGCACAAGAAGACAGCCTCCCATACTCTCCTCTTCCTCCTCAAAGTGCATTGATGGTACCGACTCCTACTTAAGTCTTAAATTAGCCCTTGCATGACCGAGCAACCCCAAACATAGCCAGCAAAAAAATCACATCTCCCTAGCAACATCACGATGAAACAATAGAGAATAATACTTTCCAAGGCAAGCAATGCGTCGCAAGACGAGCAAAAAGGCCAACCTTATTGAGGCCATGGTGCACCAAATTCCTCTCCATGTAAAGAAAGGAGACACCCCACCAAATAAATTTTACAGAAAACAAACCACCTTAAAGGAGTATCTAGGAGGAGAGGAATGGATGCATCTTTAAAGGAGTGGAGTTGCCAGTTCACAAGCTAAAGCAGTTGATGTTAATTTCTCTGTAATTTGGGATTTCCGGAAATTTCCAGATATGTAAGCATTATTTTCTTGAAATTATAGGTGCATTGAGTTATATATGGGCGTTTACTTGTAGCTCATCTATATTTTACACATGGTTTGAAATCCTTTCGCACCTGTGTAAATAGAATTCAACTTATGAAAAACATAAGGATTAGATACCGCCCACCAAAGGACATTCTTAACATCTGCTGCCATAAGGGCTGAATCAAGCAACTAAAAAAAAGTCATCCACTGAATCCAACCACCAATCCTTCAATGCTTTACATTTAAAAAAAAAAAAAAAAAAAAAAAAAAAAAAAAAAAGAGACAAAAAACTACTCAGCAGAAAACTCAGATTCTCCGCCACACAACTATTTATACCCACTTTCTTGAGCATCTCACGAACATCACAATATGTCAAGTTGTTCATCCTCAAGGAGATTTTCAATTACTATGCTTATAACTAAATGTCTCTAACTAAGCACATTGATGAACATAGCTAGCTCTTTCGATCTGAATGGAAACTTGTAGTTATCATTCTTCATTATCATAGATAATATCCCCGCATTTTCTTTAGTGAATATCAAATAAAAATTAAGGTCTTAATTTTATTGAAACCTCGTTTTTTGTTAGTGTTTTTACAACAAAAAAGAAAAAAAAAAAAATCAAAATATGAGCAAAGGAAAAGCATGTACTAGCAAAAATGGTTAGAACATGAGGTGACTAACCTTCAATTTTTTGCAGCAGTTTCTTAACTTTCTGCTTACATCCATCACACTCTAAGAACACAAGTCTGTAATAGAAAAAGAAAACCAAAAACAGAATATAACAAAATATTAAACATAGGAGAACATTAGTCTTGGACATCTATTTATACACACGCGCACACACACAAAAAAAATAAATAAAAAAATGGAAGATTATACAAAAAGAACTACAGTTGTCAATCAGAGGTAAAGATGCAAATCAACCAAATTAAGAAAAACCATAATCTGATTTATTTCCAGTAGACAATTACCTTCAGCAAACCCTTTGCAAATCCCACTAGCCTGCCAAGCAGCAACGTCTCCCAAGGTCTTCATGTAATATGGTATCTCTAATTTTAATCATCTCGATCCCAATTCCTATACATTCTTTTCTTTTTCTTTTTATTTTTTTTAACACTGTTTTAGGGCTGCAACATGAGTACTTCCCAGTTCATATACATTCTTTGTTTATCAAAGAAGGAATTCAGAAGTTAACAAGGGAACAAAAACATCAGGAGGAAACCAAAATCCCAGCAGTAACAATAGAAGTAATACTATTTTTCCAGAACAGATTTTAGAACAATGAATTCCAAAGGAAAAAGAATGCATATAAAAAATGGGAAAAAATCAAATGTTCCTAACATTGAAAATTTACTTAGTATAACGAAAGAAGTTTGCGGATAATTTTAAGTTTTAACCACAAAATTCTCGAAAAATATGGTTATGCATGCCTGATAAAAACATATTTTTATATTCAGTATTCTTGGAAAGATGGATAAATTTTCTAAGTCAGACCCAGGACATTGCTATAGTTCTTACTACATACAACCCAATCCGTACTGGATGTTTTGTATCAAATCCAATACCGTATCATCAATGACATGCAATCTAATTTGGAACTAAAATTCAACCAAGATCACTAGTTCATTACCAAGCTGAATGAAATTAATCAACAATGGATGCATAAATTTGGAACACAAGTAGAGATGGTAGTTCGTTGAGTGATACAAAAAGAAAACACTTGCCAAATCATATTATTAAGAAAAAACTTGCCAAAAACGAATTCCAATAATTAAACTCCATTGATCAGAATTTCAAAACAGAGGTACTAACAAAAATCTAGTTCACTACAGTCAAAAACAGCAAACCCTATTAATAGGACTGACGTCCTTCTGCAATCCCCTTGTAAAACAAGTTTGATTAGTTCTCCCACATGCAGCCTCTGTTGCATGATCCTGGCCATCCCTCTGTCTCAGGGGCAGGCTGTCCAATCCTCCACCACCACCGATCCTTGCTTCTGTTGGCCTCTCATTAGTACTTTCTGCCAGGATTATTGACAGTTTCTCTGTCAACTTGAAATCCAGAGCTTGCATCCTTGTGTGCTCAACATCATGGAAGACAATGCACCGGCTTGGCTGATCCCAACTAGCATGGAGCTCCCCTGTGATCATCATTTTGCTCACAATGCCGTGTGTCCGGACATCAGAAAGTTCAAACATCTTTCCAAGCTGATCCAAGCTCAGAGAATCGTACGATGACGACGAATGAGTGAAAAGATAGGTTCTTAGGGCCTCTTCCTTGATTCTGATCCTGACCACCTCAAGAACATTCTCTCGGTCCCTAAGAAGCCTCCAGACATCAAGGGACTTGATGACATCAAACGCTTTCTGGAAGTCTCCCTTGCTAAGAGCTCTGGTGGC
>JAOTQH010270009.1:0-20325 GCA_025631255.1 Cornus kousa | reverse complement strand
CTTACTAAACAACACATGTGTAATTAAACCATTCCAAGACAAATGTGCATGTTCATTAAGTACATTAATGAAACCAAAGTACAAGGAGTCAAAATGCTTGACAAAGAGATATAAGTTCATTAAGTACAAGTACAATTCATGAGTTTAACAAGAATACAATATTAAAGCATGATTAACTCGAGGGAAGCATAAGAATGAATTTAATCTACTTAAAAGATTAAATTATCAAGATTACAAGGAAAATCGAGGATTATGTCAAAGACAAGTCCAATGTCAAGTTACAAGTTCTTTTTATACAAGATACAATCATGTGAACTAAGTTCCATACAAAGGAAAAATAATTAAATATAAGTTTCAAAACTTATCCGATTATTCTCAAATTGATACACGTAAAGAATTTGTCATGGAAATCATGAATACTAGGTTAGAAACTTAATCAAGCTCATGGGACCAAAGAATGGATTTTAATTAATTCATTTAATTAAAATTTCTAGATTTTGAAATTCATCTAAATGATCTCAATTTAATATATGTTATACAGCATGCCAAGACTTGATTTAAAAACACAACACAAGTGAATTCCATGTAAAATAAGGCCATGAGTATTAAACTTTAATACTAAAAAATAAATAAATGAAAGGTTTCAAAACCTAACCAAATATTCTAGATTTAATATATATATATGAAACCATATAGCATACATATTAAGAATGTCAAGTCGGAATTCCAATGGAGTGAATAGTACACCGGAATAAATTAATTAATCAAATTAATTAAATATTACTAGATTTCAAAACAACTCCGATTATTCTCAAATTTATCTATGGTGAAGAGTGTATTAAGACCTAATATAATATGCTAACACATGTTGATTCCAAATTAGATAAGGCCACATGAATTAAATATTTACTCAAGATAAATATTAAATAAAATCTTCATTACATGACCAAAAGCTCTCAATTTAATATATATCAATGACCATATTATGGAGTAATATAACACCATGCTACATGTTTAAAACATACTATGAGCAACCGGGAAAATCAAATCTCATACAAGAAAAATAAATAATAAAATCTCTAGATTTCATATTTAAGCATGTAAATAAGTTGTATAAGCATCAATAGCATGCTATATGACAAGAATTAAACCTATAACACCCCCTACCTCAATTTAAGATGAAAATCTCAAATCCCCACCGAAAGAAAAGTGCTCCGAATCCGACGATACCACGGGATTTTGTAAGGGACAACACTGTGAACAAGAATCCCTAAGAAGCCCCATGAAAATCACAACTTGACTTCAAACCCGAACTCAAAAAATGGTCAGAAATGGGTTCTAATAAGGGTGAAAGATACACATCGTTAAGACAAGCAATAAACGTTAAGGCCGAAGACTTTTTACCGAGGAAAAGTGGATCAAAGGAGGAGAGAGAAGGTGGTAGCCATGGCTGCCATAGATTCTGGCCAAGAGAGGGGAAGAAGATAGAGAAATCTGAGATTTTCTCTTAAGTGACCCTATTTATAGAAAATCTCAAAAAGTGCCCCGAAAGGACCCCGCCAGGTCTGGAAAAGTGGATTTTGAGCAGACGCGCTCAAACGGCAAAACTCCATGAACGAAAAAGATTCAAAATGAGAAAATATGAACAATGGAAGAAACGGCGTCAAAAATTAAGTCCCGAACAGAGAGATATGCCCCAAACAAGTTCGGCGACAACTGAGTCAGAAATCCCGAAACTGGAGAAAAACGACCGTGAGGAAATTCTAAGAGTATATGACTCGACAAAATGTGAAAATGAATCCCGTACGAGGATCTAGAATCAAAATAAGGTATTTTGTAATAATTTTTGTTAATTACACAATGACCCCTACAAAAAGGGTTAACTGGAAAACTACCCCAGAATGAAAATATCTTCCAAAAGATATTTTATTAGATACCCTTGAAATAAAATATCTTCAAAAGATATTTATGAAAAAATACACCAAGAATGAAAAAAAATTCTGAAGAACTGTGCATCCATACCCCTATGGACACCGGGAGCAACCAGAGTACTTTTTTGCAAAAGTAAAGATACGTATTTCATGAAAAGCACTCAAGATGAAGGCACGTGAAATCAAAAACTAACTCCGAGCATGAAAAGTGAGGTTATGCCAAAAAGTGACAAACGGGGAAAAGATAGAATAGAGAAAATGACGAAAAGTGAATAGTGTTCGAAAAGCAAAAATGTGGAAATGACTCTGTCCTCAAAGTAAGTTGTCAATCCAAATGAAAGAGTCTCAAAAGTCATTTCTGAACACTCAAGACAACACTAAACGATGAGAAGCACAACTCAAAAAAGAAAATTAAACGGAAAAAATTTATCCGTAAAATTTCAAGAAAAAAGGAAGGAGAAAATTTTTCGGGTCATTACAACAATTAAATTTTATCACGAATTATCCTGGACTATCTGGGCCATAGATCGAAACCGGAGGGAACAGGTACAGGAGAGGATTCCTGCCCGTGTGTATGACAAGAGTAGATTGCAGAATTAAACAATTGAATAGACCTTTAAAGAACTTGGAACCACTCCATTGCATATTATTTTATATGGAATAAAGTGCATAACATGTAAATACATCATCTCAATCATATGATTAGTTAAATACTTTATGAATTATGATTATTAAGTAGAAAAAAGAGTTTATAGCTACAATTTTCTTGGCCATTGTGTTGTATGGTATAAACTTGTTTTAGTTGTGCTATAGCACAATTATAAATTAGAGTTTGAAAATTTTGCAATGTATCTCATTTTGATGATCTAAAGAATATAATAAATATAGTATCATCTTTTTTAAATTTAATCTAAATTATATGACTGGAAGAGCTTCCACTGCAAAATTCTCACAAACCACTATCTATCTACCCTTTAACTATTGAGATGTGCAGGATTTAGATGATGATCTTTCACATTTCAAAATAATCAAACAAAACTAATAAAATATAATTTAATATACTGTATTCAATCAAATTAAACCTCTGCGTTTTGAAAGGGATGGACAGAATTTAATAGGATTCAATAAATTTATACTGTATTATTTATCACGAATAACTTTTTCAGGATTTCACAAATAATCAAATAAAACTAATAACACAAAATTTAATATAGTGTATTCAAAGAAATTAAAACCTCTGCGTTTCCGAAAAACTTCCGCAAATCTAACTCTGACTACTGTAACAACCGTCCAACAACTGTAACAATAACTTTTTCAGGATTTCACAAATAATCAAACAAAACTAATAACACATAATTTAATAAAGCGTATTCAACGAAATTAAAACCTCTGCATTTCTGAACAGAATTTAATATAGTTAATTTAAAGAAATTAAAATCTCTGCGTTTTCGAAAACCTTCCGCTCCACAAACCTAACTCCGACCACTGTCACAACCATCCGACAACTATAACAATAACAACCTCTTCTCGCGACCTTCTTCCAACTCCATTTTCGAAAACCTAAGTCCGACAACCTCTTCTCGCGATCTTCTTCCGAGTCCTCCTCAATCGCCTCTTCTTGCTATCTTTTCCAAGTCCTCCTTCCGACCTAGAAAATGAAGGATAATTTGGGGGATTTTTGAATGTGAAGAATATTTCAGTAAATTTCTCCAAATATTTAATATATACACACAATATAATATATACATACACTAACATATACATTACAAATACAGAAAGTAATCACTGAGGGTAACTTTTTCAGCACCAAATTTTTTTTAGTGACGTGGCGCTATCTGGGCCACAGATCGGAACTGGGGGGAACAGGAACAGGAACAGGAGAGGATTCCTGCCCGATGGGTTCCACCCAAAGCCAGCTCATTTGCCTGCTCAACGTAACACCAATAACTCAACATAACACCAATAACCTTTTTGAAAAAAATAATTTCTTTAGAACATCTCTAGAGTCTTTAAAATTAGGCTATATGAATTTATTATATCAACATTTTTCAAGAGTAACATTAATATTTTTTATAACCACGTCAATATTTTAGATGACGCCTTTTGATCTTTAAAAATTTTAATATTTTTCAAATTTTAATAATTTTTTTCATTTAACTTTTTCGGTTGTATCATACAAATAAATAAATGAACAATATAATATTTATTATGAATTATAAAAATTAAAACAATACAATACGATATGAATTTAAAATATATATGTATATGAATTTAATTATAAAAATATATTTTTGTGCCAATATAATCGTTAAGACACTATTTTAGTTATTGCATATACTCCAATGACATCTCATTTGCCAGCTCAGCATAACACCAATAACCTTTTTGAAAAAAATAATTTCTTTAGAACATATCTAGAGTCTCTAAAATTAAGCTATTTGAATTTATTACATCAACATTTTTTAAGAGTCAAGTTAATATGTTTTATAGCCATGTCAACATTTTAGAATTTTTAAATTTTAGGTATTGCATATACTCCAATGACATCTTTTCAGTCTCTAAAATTTTAATATTTTTCAAATTTTTAATAATTATTTTCTTTTCACTTTTTTCCTAATGATTATATCATACAGAAAAATAAAAAATAAATTATTATAAATTATAAAAATTAATACAATACAATACGATATGAATTTAAATTATATATATGTGTGTGTGTGTGTGTGTGAATTTAATTATAAAAATATGTTTTGTGCAAATATAATCGTTAAGGCACTATTTGAATTAGTCAAAAAGTGCCTAAAATGGACTACTAGACTATTGGTATCGCCAATTTGGGCCCAAATCTCTAAAATCACAACCAAACGTGCATTAGTAGGCTACCAATCACTAACCCCAAATTGCTTTGAAATGTGAATGATAAGCAATATCAAAATCCTTTCTGCTAATAAAAGTAATTTATTTATATGAAAATAAAGAATGATAAACAAATTAATAAACTAATTAACAAATCAGACAATAAGCCAAAAGACAACAGAAGAACTAAAATAATGTTATTTGCGTGTAAGTAATTGGCATCATTAATTACATGGGACAATTATGTCTTTGGCCCAAACTAAAATACATGGATGTTCTTTCTTGGGACAATGTTCTTCAAAATCATGACGACATAGAAATGCGTAAGAAGGCAGCAATGATTCTTGGAAAACATTGGGACGCGGATTCAAGTTCAACTAACGTAACATTGGCTTGAGAATTTACTGCGTGTTAGGTTATTGAAGGTGTTGCTAGCTTGCTTTACTGGAGTAAGAGAAAATTAAAATGACGGAATCGCCCTTTGTTTAAGGCCAGTGCTTGGCCTGTTTCTTAACTTCTTAAGAGGTTCTCTTCTACAGTTGAAGTCCTTATAGTCATTAGTAGAATTTTCCTTTATACTATATGTTACTCGTTAGTGGGGGTATGTTGCAACTTACCTTTTTATCCTGTTGAGGACTTGAGAATATCTAGAGATTTAAAGAAAAGATAGTTATAAAATCGATATTGAAGTAAAAGGAATAGCAAGCAATTATGACTATATTTTGTGTGCCTTTGCTATTTTATATATTATTTGCTTGTTCATTTCCTTTTTACAGCCTGCCTTTGCTATTTTGTGTGCTCGTTTGAATTTTCTTTGCTTCATCTTTATACTCCAATGTCATTGGTCATGAAGAGCTTGAGCAGTAATAATAAGAATTTGATAGAGGAAAATAGAATGACCCTTGGAGGGGTGCACATGTAAGTGACAGATAATAGTGTCATCAACAATTACTTATATTGCTTGGATCTTGAATTATTCAAAATAAAATTTGTCCAATCCCAAATTCAAAACATCTATGAGATGCTGCAAACAACATAATTGTGATTTTCTGTTGTGTCCAAATAATGCAATACAGTGGTACCAAGTCAAAATGAACAGTGATGTTGGAGGTTTTGTTTTGAAAATAAATTTTGAGTTTTCTTTAATGGAAAGGGAATACGGTTACTCCTTGTTTACTAAATAATTGTACCCTTTTTTTTTCTATGGTAAAAGTATTTGAGAACTATTTTATAAAGCAGAACAAACCAGATCAAAAGCATTGTCGAAGAAATAAAAATAAAAAACTAAAAATATAGATAAATAAAATATGGGGTTTTTATAAAAATGCCTTTTAAAAAAATATATAATATTAAATTACTATTATTTTACAGAAAATTTTAGGTATTTCAATCTTCAAATAGAAGAATTGTAATCCTGTTCTTTTCCTAAAGGATACTTTTTTAAATTATTATTATTTTATAGAAATAGTACCATTTTCCTTGTCATGATAGGAAAGGAATTATTATTATTATTATTATTATTATTATTTTCAAAAGTAAGAAGTGTTAGATGTT
Source organism: Cornus kousa (assembly GCA_025631255.1). Classification (NCBI taxonomy): domain Eukaryota; kingdom Viridiplantae; phylum Streptophyta; class Magnoliopsida; order Cornales; family Cornaceae; genus Cornus; species Cornus kousa. The sequence goes on along the minus strand of JAOTQH010270009.1, from coordinate 13,984 downwards.
AAACGTTAATATGTTAGATTAGTAGATGTTGAGAGTTATAGATCACTTGGATAGTGAATTTTTCGCTCTTGCTCTTGTAATTGGTGGCTTAAATCATATTAAATACTCACTTGCATGCCTTACATCCATCAATTTAAAAAGCCTCAGGGATGAGATGGCTTGAAATATTTCAGCCTGCGTTCTTTTTTTTGAGAAGTTTAGCGTTCAAAGAGATTAACATTGAACTTCACCAGCATGATCCTATGCACAACATCATCAATACGTTCCAACATCCTAATTCATTGGAACAATTAGTACAGTTGTCAATATGACATAGAATTAGGTACAAGTGACAATCAAAGGACCCGTTAATCTGCATTAATAACCAGAATTTTTTTCTTTTCTATATAGCTTAACCCACTGTATGAATCTCTTAGGGCCCGTTTGGTAGAGGCTTTAGTTTTGTGTTTTGTACTTTGGGCCAGCTATTGTACCCGAATTATGGGCTGAAGAATGTTTGGCAAATTGGGCCATGCTTTCAATAGTGTCGAAGGGCTTCCAAAAAGGCCCCAATTTTAAAAAGCAAATATTTTAAATTAGTAATTCATAGCATTGTTTAGGCCAATATTGTCTTTTGGTCAAAGGTTCATATTTGTCAAAGCACTATTGGTGGTTACATGTGTTGGTGGTACTGTGAAGGGATTTAAGAAGGTTTTTATTGTGTTGGTTCTGAATTTATGATTTACCCAACCTAACAATGTTGTGAATGGTAGTGTTAATTTGTAGTCTTTAAAACATTTCCTTAAACTTATTCTTTTTTATTTACACACAAACCTATCCTCTCAGAACTTTCTATCTTAGGATTTGACAGTGACAAGAGCTGTTGAACAAGTTAAATGCCAATATCAATGCTGGCTTTGAAATAGACACAATTTTTTTTCATTTCCATGTGTCTTCTTATTGTGTGTGAGGATTTTATGAATGACATCTTGTCCTTAAAGGATGGATTTGAGGTCAGTCACCACCCCCAAAATCAATTTGAATTGTGAATTTGCTCATATTTAAGGCTTAGCCTTTGTAACTTGTATAACTCCTTTTATTTATAGAAATATTATGGATTGGGTTGATAGGAAGATAAAGAATAATACATTGGCTTATAGAAACAATAGTACTAATATTTTTTTATTTTTTTTTATTTAATTGGACCTGAGCCCAGTTTAGCCCATTACTAGTTCTTCCCATGTTGGGTGTTCCTTACTTTTAAATAAAAAGAATAAGTATTAATGATAATTTTTTATTTAAATATAAACAGACAAAAACAAAAAAAGTCCATATATACATAAATAGGAGTGTGAATAAAATTGAGAAAAGAAAAAAGAGATTAAGAAAACCTCAAGATGGACCGAACTAGTGCCATGCCACGCCCGAACCCCCCGTACCAAGAAATCCATAAATATCCCCAGAACCAATTTTGTGTTCTCTTGGGCCTCTTGGGGTTGTTTTCTTGGTCCTAATGGACTGCATGGCATGGCCTAATGGCTCACATTGTAAATTCTTATTTTCATTTTAATATATTCAGTCGCTTAAAAAAATAAATAAATAAATAAATCCATAAACATCCCTTTGGACTGCAATTTTTGTTGGTTGAATTCTCTTTTTCTCTTTTACCATCATATTTCTTCTGCATACCTAGTTTGATTTTGAGTGTTTGGTGGGGCAAGGAAACAGAGTTTAAAAAATCGTTACATTCTGGGAGACAAATTACCATCATTTGAGACTGTTTAGCACCAAACGGACAAAATCTGTACTCCGTATTAAAGACCTAAAATACAATTTTAGCCTGACTTAAATGTTCCCTTATTTATTGTATAGTTTAATAAATTAAATACATAAAATACAATTTGAGCCTTGATCTACGTGTTCCCTTATTTATTGTTTGGTTTAATAAATTAAATTGGGTTTTCTTTTTTGGGCCATCTTTTGTGACCTATGAAAGTTAGTGCTGGGCAAAAAATCCGTGGCCGCCCCTAATGAAAGTTGTCACAATAAAGCCTCTGCCTTCACGAAGCATAACCCACACGCATCAATGAGAAGCAACTTAATTGAAATCAGCGTCATCAATCAATACATCCAACGGCTTATATATTTTCTCTTCTATCATCATTTCAATCCTGTGTACATTAGCAGTCAAGACTGATCTCTGAGCAGTCAGGACTTGTCAGTGCAAAAACTGTATTTCTAATTAAAGTCTAAAACGAACCAGTTTAGAGCATCTCAAATTGTCTTACAACTCAAAATATAACATTTGGGTAAGAGTAAGGTACTTCAACGAGTTTTTTAAAAGTTTTTGGGTAAAGTACATCACCCCTGAGATTTGGGGTAAGGATAAACAGATAAAAATTGAGTTATTTTTGGACAACCACACCTCCTTGTGATATTTGCCATCCAAACATAGCCTTAAAACATGTGAAAAATCCATTTTACCCTTCACTTTTTTATTAATTTAAATTATAAAATATCTAAATACTTAAATGACCAAATTACCCTTTTCATATATATATATATACATAATAGTCACCCCCACCCCCACCGGAGGATGAGAGAGAGAGAAGCAGGAAAAAAAAAAAAAAAAAACTCACTCTAAATCATCAACTAGGAATTTCAGATCAGATTTAAAGTAGTAATGCCGACAGATCCACCGACCATTAATCTATTCAAAGCGGCACCATTGGGAGTCGATGACGAAGATTCTCCCGGAGCAGAAGAGAAGGACGGAGGCTCGGCGATACGGAGGGAGACGAAACAGGACCTTGGGAGGTTGGGGGAGCAAGCGGAGAAGCAATCGGAGAGGTCGGGGCAGTCACACCACCTGAGGCGAAGAAGACAATAGCGAGGATGACGACTCGGTCAAAGACAATGAGCCGAAACACCATACCCGAGTACCGTTCAGTGTTGAATTGGTTCAGAGGTCTTGTTATTAATCAGGCGATGGATGTCAGGCATCGGGGTCTTGAATTGGTACCCGAATTGAAACCCAACTAATGAAATTAGGAGAACAACTGGGTGGTTGCGTTTAGTGGTTGCGTTTAGTGAGAGGATGAACAAAATTTTCAATTGATTTATAGGTTTGATTGGGGTGGGATTGAGATTGAGATTGACATCATCAAATCCATATTTCAAACTAACCAACCCATACTGGTGGTGGTTCAATCAGATCATTTCAGAACCTTACAATCCACTAACACTTAAATACTATTAGATGTCTGGCTGATATTAAGTGATATAAATACTATTAGATGTCTGGCTGATATTAAGTGATATATATATATATATATCTCGATATAGAGATTTGTTGTGAATATTATGTAAAGAAAGAAAAGTGAGTAGAGAGATAGAGACTGATAGTGGTTGTTGATGGTTGGTGGTCGGCCATGGTTGGTGGGTCGAGGGGGAGAAGCGACGGTTGTGATAAAAACCCGTGACTGCACCTTATCGGCTCTTTTGCCGGAACCTTTTATGCATAATGGACGTGTCGTCCTCTCCGTTGATTATTTATGTGGGTATATACAGATTATTAAGATATATATATATATATATATATGTCTAAAAATATAGAGGTTAAAAAGGTAATTTCAGCATTCAAATTGGTCAATATAAAAGTTAAAGGGCAAAAATGTTAATTCATTACCATTGGGGTGTCTTTGGTAACTGTATCAAACTTGAGGGGGTGTCTTTGTCCCAAAATAGTCTAAGTGTCATCTGTGTGTCCTTTTAACAAACCTCAAGGGGGGGTGTTATACTTTACCCTAAACTGTATATATATAAATCCACATTCGATATTATTCACTCATTCGTCCAATTGAATAATACAATAGAAATCAGTTTGGTCAAAAGTAGTCATAATGATAGACCAGGATCAGATATATCATACAAATGGCATAGTAAACATAGCAGCAAACGAATGTAAGAACAACTATTAGTGCTACGGGGATGAATAGTGATTGAAATCGCCGCCAAGTGATTGAAAAGTAACACATGTAGAACACATATGAACACTAACCGTCGCCCCCGCTAGGAAAGCTGTTGGATTTCTCACTCCGAAGGAAAATCGTTCTACTGCAGGTCATCACATACAAAACCATCAATAAACAATAATGAGGATTCAGGAAAGACGAATACAGGATACTCATGTTCAAAGAATGCAGAATAAGCTGTAAAGATGTCGAAATATGTATATATTTTTATAAATACAAGCCTCAATTATTGAAAGGAGCAACACAAGTTATGAAATAGATGGATAATACAAAAGAATCTATAGAAATATATCTTCTCTTGAGCATTTTGCCCAAGTTGCATCTCATCTAGGTAATAAACTTGTTTGGCAGAGTTAACTAAAAGAGTAAAAATAAGCGGGGTAAAAAGGGAAAGAAGAAAAAGGCAGGTAGCTGTTGGTATTTGGTAAGTCTACTCGGGAACAGGGGTTGTACCAAACAAATGGGTTCAAGTCTCTGCCTAAGTTTGAACGGTGTCTTCACAAACACTAGAACAGATGGGTTCATCTGCTCAAGCCTCAAACATAATTGCAATGATTTTTTTTGCAAATTGCAATGGAAGAAAAATCATCGGAAATTATGTTGTTTCATGATGATATTTTTGTATTGTCAGACAAGGATATATCGATGTCTTGAAAATACTGATGTATCCACGGTACATAAAAAATATCGTGTATTTTTATTCAATGATGGGACTAACAATTAAGGCTTTTTGTACATGGACAATGACATTTTTTGCTGTCTTGACACCATTCCAAGCACCGAGACCTATCAAAATTCAGCTAATTCCAGAACACCATGTCACATAGTTTCCTTTCATCAATGGCTTCCATTAGATGGTGAAATTCTTTGAAGATGATCTAGGAAAGGGTTCAAACTTCATATTAAATGGTCTAGAATAATCTTTAGCAAACTAATATAGAAAAAGAAGAGCCAATTACATGTGAATGTCCAATTATTTTGGGTAAATTTCACAAAGCAACAGCCACAAAACTTAGTCACCTATCTAATTTCTAAACATCCATCTGAATAATTGATAAACTGTTGATTGATCTCCCATACAGGATGAGAAAATGATGAGGAATCTGGTGGAGGAATTGACATACTGCTAGACAATACAAAATGTTGACTGACACTATGTTCTATGCATGCACATATAGAATTTAGAAATGAAAAACATGCACAAAAAAGTTAATATGGCCATGGAACTCACCGAAACCTGCGAGATTTCCATATCTTTGCACAATCCGTGTAATGCTCAGAACTTTCTCTTTACCAATCCCTAACTACAGTCAATAGTAGGATTATATATAGTTCAGAACTTATTAATACATACATTAACACATAATATCCTTTTAATAAAAGCATAAATAATATATTCTCTATTAGAGAGCTTGATATAAGTTGTTGGGCCCATTTCATAACAGCTTAATATCAAAAGACCAGTTCCACACCCAAAAGGACTAGTCAGTTGTAACCCTCCTGGCACCCACTTAAGAAGCCTATGACCACCCAATACACAGGATTTGGGACTCAAAAAACGTCTGTGGCAGGCTTTGCAGCCTAGACTCGAGTTCCCTCGCAAAGGAGAAATTATTAGATGGTCATGAACCATATGCCACTTGGGGGTCTAGTCCAAGCAAAACCATGTTCAAGTTTCTTTATAATATCTTATTAAACTTTTGGGTCCACTTTTCTTTATTGGAGAGTTTTAATTGGATTGGACCACATGGTCCAGGACGATCTAATAATTTCTCCTTGCTCCTTGCAAAGGGTATCCATGCCTCCACGGAATCACATAATAGTTCCCTCGAGCCACATGGATTGACTCTGATACCAGGGGGGAGCCAGGATATGTGGTTTTGGGGGAGCAAACTATTAGAAATTTTATCGAGAAGATTTAATACAAGACTTTTTAAAAACCAAAAGCATTCCATTCTCTATTACATGTATACAAAAATATATCTAGCCAAAGTTTGGCATACTTGGTTACAAAATTAGATGGAAAAAGTTACATCAATCGAGTGCACGATAGTTTGAAACCACTGCACACTAGGGCTGTAAATGAACCAAACTTTCAACAAACAGCTAGAGCTTGGCTTGTGTTCCTTTGTTTAGTAAATGAACCAAACTCACAGTGTTTCTAAGCTCATTTCGTAATCAAACCAATCTCAAACAGCTATGAGCTCGGCTTGTTTGTTCGTGAACCTGTTCGCGAACTAAGCTCGTGAACAGGCTCGTAATCAAAGCTTGTTAGAGCTGGATTATTTTGTCTCTGAATAATCCAGCATTATTTCTTGTATTACATATAATATATATTACATATAGAGTTGGCTTCCCAAGCACGCTCCTCAATCCTCACGACATTCAATAATACAGATCAATAATACAGCTCCAGAGACTTCCATTTTGCTACTTTTCAAGGTGTAGTCAAGTACACTACAGATTTCAAAGTGACTTCTTCTGAATTTGCCTTTAATTTTCTCTCCCTCTCTCACTCCTCTCAAATTCTCAAAGGCTTGTGGTCTCTTGAAACCACAGGCAACAACGAGTTGGGTGACCTTCTTTTGGTGAATTTCTCTCTCCTTTCTCTCTCTAAATCTCTCATTCTACGATTTATATCTCTTCCTCTCTTATCTATCATTGTTTACTCTACTTTTAGGGTTTAGTTTTTTCTAAAATTTTACTCATATCAACTTATTACAGAAGGATGTTTTAAACCACTACTATTTCAACTTATTGGGGTTTTTAAAAATATGTTCATTTGCAAGGTCTGTACCTCTGTTGACTGTTGGTGAAGGATTGGATTAACTAATTACAGAAGGGTGTTTGAGAAGATTGAAGTTGCAGCAATTTTTTTTTTGGATAGTTTTTCTTATTATTGTGAAAGAAATTTTGTAATTATACACTGTTAAAATTTGTCAATGAAAATTTCTTAGTTCCATGTTTGATTATGCTTCACAATATCGTATGGTTCTTCTCTATCTATGATTTTATTCAGAGAGCAGCTTTAACTCATAGATAGCAAGCTTTATGATGAGCTCCTTATCGAGCTCAAGCTTGAAAACAAGCACAAGCTTGAGCTCAGCTCGTTAAAATAAACAAGCTAAGCAAGCCGAGCTCAAGCTTGCTCCTCTAAAGTTGAGCCGAGCTTGAACAGTAATATGGAAGCTCGGCTCGAGTCCGAGCCAAGCTCAAACAACCTTGTAAAATGGTTGAGCCAAGCTCGAACAGCCTATGGCTTGGCTTGGCTCGGCTCGTTTACAGCCCTACTGCACACACATACACACAACAAAATATTTATTAAATGTACAAAGGTATATAATATATACATATTGTATAAATGTACATGGATAAATCTATTATACTGTATATATAGTATTAAATGTTATTATGTATAGGTATATTCAATATAGACAAGAGTATTGGAAAATCATAAAAAGAAAAATAGTATTAGGGCTTCGAAGAATGAAAAACTGGTGAATTTTTTTAATAAAGAAAATGAGAAATAGGTGAAAGAGGATTAAGAGAGAGAATGAACTTACATATTTAATCTCTATCTTTTCCCCACCATTGAACTCTCATTGCAATAATTCATACAACTGATACAACTATACAAGCTTTTGGACCGTTGCATTCGTGTTTTCCGTTTGGTGCTTTCCAAGTCTATGCTTTGTTATGTAGCTTTAGGTAATATTACATATATTTATATAAATATATATATATGGTATCATACTGGGCAACTATATATATTACAAGTGGTTGTGATTGGGTTGGGCTTAAAATAAAGAACTAAATGTTTCATGTAATTGGGTTGTGCTAATATTATATTACAAAAGGGCTGATATTTTATTGCTATTGGATTCGGCTAATATTAACTAACTACATGTTTAATGTACTTGGGTTGGGTTAATATATTTGCGGGAGCCAAGGTTGGGCTTATGCAAATTTAAGACTGATGGGCCATACTACTATACAAAGTTTAAAAAAATTTGTGGGGGGCATGGCCCCCACTCCCTCCGCCCGTGATACCACTGCTACCGGATTGTTTTGGCACTCAAAAAGATTACTCATTTTTGAGGTTCCTTGCACCTACTTAAGAAGTACTCCATGACCGCCCAATAATGAATAACCTGGTGTGGGATTCAGAACATGCTTATGCAACATAACATTAAGCTTTAGAGATACTGGTTGTCTAAGATCATATAATAGCCGTGGTTATGGAAGGTCTTGGGTTCAAGTTTGTTTCACCATTCTATTGGTGTCTAAGTTCTGTCTGCTTGCCTCTCTACATATGAGAAAAGATCGTGAGGCAAAATGCCAGAGAATTTGACATACATTGTTGGGTCCATTCTTCAACAGTTCAAAATATTGAATCAATTGATAGTAACATTCTCAACATTGTAAAGCTTAGGTTAAGTGCAAATAAATTAGCTGGATTATTAGTGTGCATGTGTCAAGAACGAGTAAGTAGAACAAACCTTTGAACAAACATCATCGGTTGCTCCAGACTGCCTAAAGAGCTTCCCAAGGTAAAATGGTACCATATCACTTATACAAACTCCCCTGAAGAGTTATGGAAGTATCACGTGATAGGGGAAATGAATACTAACTTTTACATAAAAGTATGAAGCACCACCTAAAAGAGTGTTACAGCTTCAAGCATGTTGCTACAGCCAGAGAGCTCCACTATATATAATGATATATAGACAACTGAAATTGCAACAATAGCTCATAGAGAACTATTGAGAGAAACGGAATTGTACTAACCAGTATACCCACAGAACTGTAGATATTATGTACGGAGCATTACTGGAGAATGATGCAACAAATGACTTCCATGTCCCATCCAAAGATAACAACCGTGCTAAGGAGATTCCAACCTGCAATTAATTAGCTAGAATATGGATAATAAGTTCAAATAAACAAGTGAATCATAAAACGCTTGAAATAAGAGTATAAGACAGAAGGTCTAATAAACTACAGAGGCATAAGGTAAATGAAGGATAAATGCTTGAGTCCGTGAAACAAAAATACCAGTACAAAGGACAGACCCAAATATTTAAAGCCTCTTCACTAATGAAAAGCCCACAGCCAGCAGCCATAAGTAACCAAAAGTAGATCCATCTGCAACAAGGCAACTAGGCAAAGTATCAAAAAATGGAATGGCATAAAAGAATAGGCTTTAAGAGGCAAGATAGTCTTGCCAATTTCTTACACATTGAAATAAAACCATAGCACCAACAGATAGGGTATTGTTCAATTCTTTATGCATTTAATAAACCCATCCCAATCACAATTTCTAGTGTAATCATTGTAATAACGTTAACAGAAGATGACAATCAAGTGGAAAAATACTTGAAAGAATTAACGAATATAAAGTAGAGTAATTTTTTGATGAATTGATGGAAACAATTTGGCATATAGCCATACTCAGAAGCAAAATACTGATTTCTATCAAGTGTGGAGTAGAACCAGATATATACCCTGGGGCATATGCGGGAAGTACAACTTTGTATCCAAAAGCTTTAAAAGTGAAGCCCGAAGAGGATGCAGCTAAAGTGGAAGAGGATGAACCATCAGCCAGAAGCTGAATTCCAAGTGATGATCCATGAGCAGGCTGCTTCAGGCTGACAGATACTAGTGTCACAGTTGCAGCTATGCCCAGGGCAATTGCTAACTTTGCCAGGAATGAACCTTCTTTACCAGCAGTTTTACTTTCATGATTTTTCAATACCTCACCAACAACCTGATCTTGTCCCTCTCGAGCAACTCCAGATCCTGCAGCCTCATAAGATTCTGCATCCTCATGCTGAGACCTTCTGATCCTATCTCAACCAAATTAATATATTATATATTTATGCAAAAGTAATATGCAATAAACATCAAAGGATTGCCCATTGATTGATCAACATGCATGAACTAAAAACATCAAATGAGAAACACGAACACGAGTTAACTGAAAATTTGAGCATGCACCAGAAACTATGTTCCTTTGAGATGAGCAATCACCACTAAAAGTGATGTAGAAATGCTATTGACAATAATAAATCCATAACAAAGGTAAAAATATTGACTAATTTTCAAATGAAATCCATTATTAATATATTGACTAATTTTCAAATGAAATCCATTGTTAAAGCATTAAATAGAAGAATAGAAGATAGCACTGTAAATAGGGAATAGAAAATTAACAATAACAGGAAAGCAATAATCTCAGCAGGACATGATTCAAGATCTGCTCCTTTAGGAAACACAGTTCATTTGCAATTAGTAGTTACAACCATCTTCAGATTTTCCCAAAAATGGATCTGCAGAACTTGAAGTACTTATTATACTTAATATGAACTGAATTATTATCATTTATATTATGTGGGCTAATCAAAGGTCAAACATCACAACAGGGCATCACCCAAATTGCTTACCATATTCTCTACTATTACTCAAACACAACAAAATCAGTTGATCAAATTATGACTGAGTGAAACAAAACTTTTTAAACAATAATCATGCAGAAATAATATAGCTTCTATATGTGTGGATAAAAATTATCATTTGAAGATTCTGAGAAATCACTACACAATCTATAAAACTACAGAACAGTTTCCAGTCATCAATCCATGGCTCACTTGGTCTAGAAGAATAATTACTACTATAATTGTCTAACTGTCCAGCTGTTGAAGGTTAATGGACTTGTGGATAAGAAGAACCAAAACTCAAGCGGCTGATCAATAGTCCCTAAGAACAAACATTTTGGTAGAAGATAAGCTAAAGATGTGTGATGCATGAGGTGAATGATTTCAGATCCTTTATATAACAGCAAACCTTTGTTTAGACTTTAGAGAAGTCAGGAAATCGTTAAGGAGGATGGGTTAGTTCATCAATAGTTGGGAGGCAAAGGCATGTATTGGATCTTATTTTCTTGTTGGGCAAATTTGGGAACCTTGAAGGAGAGAAATGGTGAAAAAAGTAGAATTTTCTTTGTCAAAGGCAGTTATCTCATATTTTGAAAACGGTGTGGCAGATGTGGTCTTCAATAATCAATATAGAGAATACATTAGTTTCAAATCCTATGGAAACTTTTAATTCCAACTGAAGTAATATTTGGCTCAAGAGGTTGTACATTGGGGGCTCAAGCCGTGAACTCTGGAGGGTTACGCCTTTATGCATTTGGTGGTGTATTTGGCTTGAGAGAAATAGGAGATCCTTTGAAGGGAAGGAGAATCCTATTGGAATGTTGAAGTTCTCAATTATTAGTACGCTTTTTTGTTGGGTTTCAGGAAAAATTTGAAAATCCATAGAGGAGTTTGTAGGTCTTTTGGGTTCTTTGAGGGTTTAGAGGTCCTATTTGGCCTTTTGTACCTTTTGAGGGATGCATTCCCCCTTTGCACGGTCTTTATAAATCTTTACTTATCAAAAAAAATTCCAACCGAAGTAATAAAAGACATGAACGATAGGCCAGTGGTTCAATTGGTTTAGGATGATGAGAGGAAATTAGAGGTGAATCAACAGAGGTTTCAAACTGAGTTCTCAGGAAGAATGAAGATTTAGTAGTGGTGAATAAGGTAGATTAGGCTGTTAGGTGTTCTACTTCAGTCCTGATTAGAACTAATCAAGATCTGCATTTGGCGTTGTATTGGAGGTGATTAATATGATAGGATCCATTCTGAAAACAAAAGCCATATCAAAATTTCTGTATGTATGAGAAGTTCATTTTATTGATAGGAATGAGCTTCTAGATTTTCCATTATTGGCTAGGGGGTGTCATATGTTGCCCAATGACAAGAATCAAGAGTACTAAATCATGACCAGCTTAGGTGAAGCTTTCTCATGACACCGTGGGGGAAGCACTACTTTGATATGAAGAACATTCAGTATTACTGACCCATCTAAGACTATGCTCCTATCATGTTAAACTGTGGGGGTTTGAGGAGACCTAGGAGTCCAGCTGGAGAAACTTCCTTAGCTGTTTAATATTTGCTTCAGGTAGAGATGCCAGGATGGGAGGATTGTGTAAATCAATCCAGATGATCTCTTTTGTGATTAGAAGATGGAAGAGATGATTGTGCTCTTTAAGAAGCTTTACTCAGCCAATGAGTAATGTAAGAAGTTGAATGGGATTCAATTGTTTAATTTCTTGTGCAAAAACATCTTTCTGACTATGAAAGTGCAGAGTAATTTACATCATCCGGGGTAACAATTTGCTCATCTGTATTTCATCACCGGAGTACGAGTGACCAATCAACCATTCATCATTTGATTGTAGGACTTGTATTAAAAACCTCCCACTGCACAACTCCTAAATCAGTATTCAGCTCCAACCATAGTATCTTCAAATTAAACAATTAATTGCATCATCTTCTTCATTAGCCTGTTGAATATAAAAATTTATTATCTATATTTGATGCTTCACAACTTATTATGCTTCTTAGCCCAAAAAAAAACAGACACAAAGTGATTGCATAAACACAAATTTAGAACAAAAGAGAGTGAGAGTGAAAGAGAAAGACAAACACAATCAGACAATAACATACCAAAAGCAATAAACAGGTATATATTTATATATGCACATTTGTGTGTATATATACACACATGAGCTTGAATTATATTGACGCTATATAAACAATCCGTTACCGGGAACTCGAGGATTTGAAGAAACGGGTTACATTTACAAGCTTCGCTTCCTCCGAGAACAATACTCGGCGACGAGCACTGAAACAGCTTGAATGCTTCAAATTTGGTCGATTAAAGAAAAGGGTAGTCGGCAAACTTGGTCGCAAAGAAGGCCCATGTGCGAGAGCCGCCACTGCAGACATTGGCGATCTTTGATAGACCCACTTGACTCAACTGAACAATGCTGATTCTACTACAGTTGGTGATGAGATTGGGCGCAGAGCAGTGGTAGTTCAGGGGAGAGGCGAGAAATTGACTGGGGCTTTGGTTCCATGTGGCTGGGTTTGAACTTTGAATGAATGAATGGTTAGAGAGAGAGAATCAGTGGGATATGCCAACTAATCTGTTTGGTGTTCTGCGGCTGGGTTGATACATTGTGTTATGCCGTGTTGTGAGGATTGGGTCCACAATCTTTGTAGTATAAAACAAATATTTCTTTGCCATGTTTTTTTTGTTTTTTTTTGCCATCTTTGCCATGTTAATTGCCAGTAAGAAGAGGTTATGTTTGGTCCGCAATTCCGGGCCAATCACTGTTTAACAACGTACCGATCACAAGGGAGAAAATATGGTACGTGCTTGGTGCACCATGTACATGGTAGTTGTCCGCACTTGTTGTATAAGATGTGTCCGATGCAATGTGCACTGAATACAACAATCCAATAAGAGTTTTGGACGTAGTCAATTACATATTAATGACATGGGATTAAATATCGACAGAGTGATAGGATTCACTAATTTTTACTTATGTAACAAGATATAATTGATTATATCATTGGTGTGAGAAGTTTTTCTCGACCAATTACAACTTCATATGCAAACAAATTTATTTATTTATTTATTTTAACAAATCACAACTCAACATATAAACAAATATATCAACTTCATTCAAAAATTTTAATTACATAACGAGTTATGATTGGTCGAATTGTATACTAATTTCTCCTCAAAATAGGCTCGGGTCGGTCTCTATGGTGCCATTACATCCATTCTTTTTCTATTTTTATGTTTTTTGACTTCTAATTTTCTTTGTTCAAATAAAAAATTGTGTTTGATAACACAATTTATATATCACTCAAAACAGTAGCAGTCACTTAAAATGGTATATAGCATGACATCACTTATCAATTACCACTTAAAACCTTTAGCACTTTAAATTCAACTTTAATTTTTTTTTTTTTTTTATAAATGTAAATTCAACTCTTAAAATTGTCAATACTTAATTTTCAATTTTTATCAAACATCACCAAAAATTTACATGAACAAAAATAATGGGACCATAG
>JAOTQH010269979.1:0-10753 GCA_025631255.1 Cornus kousa | reverse complement strand
ATACATATATAGGGAGATTGATATATATATATATATATATATATATATATATATTTGATTTACCAGAGGTACTCTACAAATCGTCAAAAGCTGTAAATCATCAAACGCCTGTTGTAGTTAGTCAAAACATTTAGAGTTGTTACAAATCACATCGAATTAGAAGAGAAACTTCGTCTAAGAAATTGTGGACGGCAAAGAGGTTTCTAAAATTAGGGATGGTGAACAGTAAATGCGAATAAGCAGATTGGTAAAAACTTATGTTCTCTACCAGTTGGACTGCCACATTATTCTGCCCAACAATTTGGTGTATAGCTTCGGTGTAAGTATCATTACTCATAAATGAATGATGCACCCTTTTATTTGGTTACTTTAAAAAATGAATGATGCACACATCAATTGTTTTGAAAGAGTAAAAGAATGGAGGGGTTTTGTATTATTATTATTATTATTTCACTAATAAACCTCATTATATAATTTAACAAAAATACTATACTTTTAACTTCTAAATACTACTATAACTCAAGCATATCATCTTGACTTATACTTGAGTAAACTATAGCATAAACAATGACTCTTATATTACAATTGTTTTAACAAGGGTTCATCCCAATTTCCAAACTGAATTAGCATAATTTATTTACTTCTATAATTCCAACAAAAATGATCACAAGCTCTAGAAAATACTTGAAAAGGAAAATTATCCAAAATCCCCGTTCACAGTTTCCAAAAATAATTTTAGAATAAATTACATTCACACTCCTTGATGTTTATCTTAGTTACACAGTGATGAAAAAAAAAAAAAAGAGTCTAAATTACACCAATCTTTGGAATTCAAATACACCCTTCTGTTATCTAACCGTGAAGACAGTTTATTCAAATTCACCCTTGTGTTGTCTAGCCTTCTACGTAAAACTATTTAAAACACCTAATTTTAAACCATAGAAAGCGAGGAAATCTAGGAGAACCTTTAAATTGCTCCCCCAAACCTGGAAAATTGGAAATAAATGCATGATTCGAGATTTAGGAGAGAAAATATGAAACAAACTTACTCGGGAATTTCATCGAACACTTCATCTACCATTGTCAGCCACAATCCTAACTTTCACCAGATCAAACTCACTAACCGAGTCATTGTCGAAGTAACTGATCACACACGCCCAAAAGAGCCAAAACTACATTACTTCTTAAAGAGCGCTTAATTTAAAACATTTTCCACATTCTTCAAAGGTACAAGACACCCAAAATAGAACCAAGTCTTTGATTGCTCCACACATCCATTTCAAGCAGACCATTAAAGACATCAGCAAACTTTTTAGCCATTCACAATCTTACATCCAGCTAATGATATGATACATAACAGGAAACATCTATGTAGGTGCAAATCATAGGAATGGCAATGTTGGGACCAAACTTCACACACGAGGACGCACCAAATCTAAAACCCTAATGTCATGATTCAACTAGCTGAATGGTATGACAGTCTCCGCTGTGGAAGATCACACCAAAAGCCAGATACTATATACAGACCAGCATCCAAGTTGTCATCCTACATAAGCAGATAATAAGAAGCTTACAGCTTCAACAAAAGAACATCGAATTGCATACATTCTCCTGCAATCTGGGCAACTGAGGAACGGGAACAGCCCCAGGAGCTGTAAGCCCACCCTGGCTTGAGGATGTCTCGGATGTGTCTTCAAACTTCATGAACGTTCCCACTTGAGTGGCTGCCAAATGAGCGTAGCATATTGGAGCAACTGCAAGAACGAGAGAGATGAGATCAAATATGGACATGATTAATGGGAAAAAAACAATGTTGAAGAACAGCTCCATTTTATTTACCATTGTTGCAAAATTACACGCAAGGTTATAAAACTGGATACTTGTATCACGACATAACTACCATTAGAATTCTACTAAATCAGCTATTGTGCACACGAGAGAGATAATCTTCCAGGAGAATGCCACAAGACCCTAATAACTTGACTAGGATATTACAGGCAATGTACAAAATACTAGCATTGCCTGCTCTTTGGGATTGAAACCTATGTTAAATTTGTATTCTGAAGATGTCAAACTTACCTACAGAAATGGCAGTGGTGCTTCGCTGGTAGCTGCAAGAATTAACAAAAGTTCAGGAGGATAATAGCAGTTCACTGCTTCAAAAGTATGATATGAAGTAACAATTCTCATCTAGATCTTGCTACTTACACATACGACAGAGAATGTACAAGTTCCTGAAGATCATCAGCAGAAAACCCAATCTCATCAAACAGAACATGGTAATGCGTAGGTCTTGTGGTTCCCTAAAAAGCCAACACGGCTGATATCAGACAAACAAAACATATATTTCCATCTTTAAAGAACGACAAGCAAGTTTCATTCAACACATATACAGAGTAAACCAGAAACTTATAGGAATCATCCAACCATGTTGCATGTCAAGTATATAAAATAAAATATACCGGCATAAACTCTTAACTATGTTGACATTTCAAGATCTCTACAGATAAAAAAATATGAAAAAACCCATTAGCGAACTTATTAGCCAATCTCATCAAACAGAACATGGTAATGTGTAGGTCAAGTAATTCCCTAAAAAGCCAACATGGCTGATATCAGACAAACAAAACATATATTTCCATCATTAAAGAACGACGAGCAAGTTTCATTCGACACATATACAGAGTAAACCAGAAACTTATAGGAATCAGCTAACCATGTTGCATGTCAGGTATATAAAATAAAATATACCAGCATAACTCTAACTATGTTGACATTTCAAGATCTCTATAGATAAAAAAAAAAAAAAAAAAAATTGAAAAAATCCATTAGCGAACTTATTAGCCAGACTAATGAACGAGAACAGGAGAATTCATGTAACACAGCAACCAGTTGTTGACCTGCAAGGAACATCTCCAATTACATTGTCATCACCAAAGCAACCGTGTGGCATTCCTCATCTAGAGCTTAGTGCCAATGGAAAGTTATTTCTTCTACAGTTCTACTTTCTAAGTTAGTCACATCTTCTATACACATTTGTTCAAGCACTAATGTGACGACTCTCCACTAAAAGTTATCATGTTCTCCTTAATAGCATATGTTCCAGATGCTTCTATCAGGCAGGAGGGTGGGGCTGCAGGCTAGTTATCAAGAAAAAAGAAATAGACAGAGAGAAGAACCAGACGAAGAGAGAGAAAAGAGAGAAGTAGACGAACAAAGAGAGAGACGAGGGGAGAGAAGAAGAAGAAAGAACTCACCTTGCTTCTTCTGTAGGTAGTGTTGGTCTTGTAGGGCTTCATCGTCGTCTGCAAGTTCACGTTCGTCTCAAAAGTTCTCTTTTTCTTTTTGTGCGACTCTATGGCTTTCCTCTCAAAAGCTCTCTTTCTCTTTCTATTCTTTCTCTTTTTGGACGACTTTGACTCTTTGCTTTCCTTTCCTTTTTGTTTATTCTTTTGATCAAAGTTCAAGAAATAGCCAAAACTTACCTTTTTTGCTTAAGAAAATATAATAATCATTTAAATAAATAAATAAAAGAAAGACTAAGGCGCGCCTAACGACGCACAACCAAGCGCGCCTAATAAACATCGCACAACCACAATAGTCGCTAGACTTGTGCCTAGGCGCACCTTTCATAATACTGGGTGCACCCATTCACTATCTGACCCACCTCGCCATGTGTACCATATGGCAACCCGCATGTTACATCTCCAAATTGTCATGTCATCATCTTGGCAACCCACATGGTATTCTCCCACCTTGCCAAGTGACACCTCCAAATGATGATTTTATAGTATCCAAAACCATGAATTGTTTTCTCCTAAACAGAAAATTCTCCAGTTGAACGGTTGGTTGTCTCCAGTTGATTTTGTCAACCATGCAATCTCTAACTTGTTAGGATTGAGTGTCATTAGAAGTCCCAATACTTGACAGATTCCGAGTCAAAACAATCTATAATTGGTTATGTTGTTTTCCTTTAAACTTGGTCAAAGTTGAGGCACTGCTGGTGTTTTACCAACCATTCAACCAATCTACATGAAGACTCGTAAACGGCTACAATCAAAGAAAACTTGAAGATTGCTTGACGATCGCAAGGCACGGTATATGGTTAGACCAAGAACTTATTATTTCACATATTAGGTTAATAAAATTTGGATAGAGTATTATTTCACATGCATTAGGCTAATAAAAATATGGTTGAGTGGACCATACACATAGATTTAGTAAATTTGAACCAAAGGGTCCCAATTGACCCAATCTCTAAAATCTAAGTGTTCTGTTTTGATTTGGAGTTGGTGACCTGCTATTTTTAGTTTAGGACACCTGGTAGTTGACATCAGAAGGATAAGAACTCTATCAATTGCCTACTCAAGTCCAAGGAGGAAGAAGAGGAAAAATAAATTGGATTAGACATTCATCACAACATTAGTTTTGGACTAAAAAAAATTACTTTTTTCCCAAATGAGAAGAACAAAAATGCATCAAACTGAGCTTTGGCTGCTTAAATATAATCAAAAAATAATAATTAATTCTAGCAGAAGTTGTACGCATGACCAACACAAGTTAATAGGGGGTCAGGTTCAGGTATCCAGTTGGATCTGCAGTGCAAGAGCCATCAGACAAGTAACATCTGAAAATTTTACATATGTATTGAAGGAGTAATAACATTTGAGACACATAAGTACGTCTTAGATCAACATACTACTTCGCGGAGCACAGATATACATTAACAACCATCCACAAGAATTATATGCGACAGCTATAAATTTATACTCACAATCATTCCAGCATGGGCGCACAAATAAAAATCATTGTTTCGTGGATGACAAATTCTGTTGTCAATTATTGTCCCTGAAAAGAAAATTAAAAAGAATAAGAAGAAGAAGAATGTTAAGATTTTCAATGAATAAATTTTTTTATGCATTTTTTAAAGACTGACCTGGTGGAACATTATCAGGAGATCCTGGCTGGAAAAACTTTGTATGGTGATTCTTCTGTGCAACTATCACCACAAACTTGGGAGACCATTTCTCATCAAGCATCTTGCAGGCCTGCAAAAATTTAAAAGGAAATTACATCCACAAGCTATTCTTACTGCCTAATACAGAAATTCAAATTGAAATAGCTTCCAAGCACATTATAGAAAGGCCCTGATTAGAACTAAAACCTCAATAATCTGATCGAGTTCAATATTCAAAACTTGGTTGAACTGTGATTCACTGACTCCATCCCTTAAAGAATAAACAACACACAGAACATCATTGATGAACGAGTGATAAAATTAGCAGCATAGCAACTTACATATATTTGAAAATGAAAAGCCCAGAATAATAAGCGCCTTACAAAGAGAAAGAAACATAAAACAACACAAACATGTTGGAAGAGTATACACCAAAATTTAATAAAATAAACCAATTAGCATCTGAGACAAGATGATGTGATGATATGAAGTAAAATGTGCTCAGGTAGCCAATTTAAAACCATTGCACATGCCAGAGAAGCACACTTGGAATCAATAATTGCTCGGTAGAATTTTTACCCCCAGTGGCCACAGCGTTTAGTGTTCACAAGATGAGCAGAGGAATTACTCAGTACAAGTTTATCCCTACTATTTTATACTACATGAGCAGCAAATATAATCTAATGAGTTACTGCAGAATCAAGCCTTGTAAGAATTCCCTTCATAGTAGTTAGTAAGGATGCATAGATTAGGCACATGGATGATCAGTCATGTAGAGTGACGAGTGAAATTGTGTTGGTCAACCCATAATACAAGCAGGATCAGGGATGCAATCAAACTTCCCACTGGTTCTACATTGCTTTCCTTTGAAAACTTGATTGTACTCGATCCTTCAATTACTTTGACAAACAATTGGAGATTCCAATGTGTTTCTGAAACGGGGACAGTTACTGAATTGACATCATGTAAACTTCAGTCAATAATATGGCTTTTCAAGAATTGGCCAATATCTTAAAGAATTCTTTGGTCGAAGGAAAGTAATTTCATACCAATACCACAATTTTTATGCCTTGTCTCCTTTATCAGTTGCTTTAAATTAATTCCTTCGTCTTCTTGTGTTCTCTAGTTTAATTACAATTTTTTATTGCTTATTTGATTTTATTATTTAATTAAACCAACAATTTCCCTAATTTTCTCCAACAAAACAAATTATTCTAGATGAATAAAGTACAACTTAGAAACAAAAACAAGTACATCACAACCTAAGCTTGATACACTGAAGCTACCTACCTACAACCAACTAGGAAAGAAACAATTACCTGAATATGATAACTTGATCAGGTTTTCTTTTCCCTGAACTCACATAAAAATCCAGCAAAAGCTCCCTGAAAATAAAGGTAAAAATCTCACATCCGAATTCTGATTTTTATGATATTATTACAGCCAGAAATCAATTGCTCACATAAGCAACTAACATTTTCCAGATATCAACTTCATTTCTAATTCAAACAAATTGATGGAAATTGCAAATATATGAAGCAGTCACACACAATGGTTCAACAAAATTGATTTTAAAAAAAAAAAAGACAATCCACCTGATAATGCCATCATCATCTTTGTCAGAAACTGGTTTAAATAGAGAATCTATCATTTCAACCTTTGGAGACTGTGTGCGTACCGAGGCCCTATAACGGGAAATCAGCGGCCAGTGCCTGGAACTGACAACCTATAGAGGAGGATAAGCAAAACACACAAAGTTCAAAGGATCTATCTGATTTCTTTCTTTCTTTTGTTTTGGGTTCAAAACAACCAAGAAGTCTTAATATATTTAAAAAAATGTAGGCCACTGCTTCTAGGGATAATGTCAAAACGGAGACTAAAATAGAGAAGAAGAAATAAAAGGGAGCATGTTACCGCAGCAATTGATGGTATATCAGAGTGGCCAGGAGAACCATGTGAAACATCCATTCCAAGAATTATGGTAGGAGCCTTGGATACAACAGGAATAGAAGGCGAATGTTCAACAGCTAACAGAGAATTCAACCCACCAAGCTACAGGTAACAAGATGAAAGGATGTATCAACTGAGGGGAAATCAGATTGAAAAAATAATAATAATAACAAATAAAAACATAAAAGAAAGAAATACTTTGAAGATAACACCTGAATGCAGCATCTTACCTTTGCATTGATCTTAAGGAGAACATTTGTAAGATATTGATCGTTGACTCTTGTAGGAGCCATGCACTGAGTAACAATTCCAAATTCAGCAAGATTTTTTCGTTTCCATGGACCTTTAGGGGTCAAATGAATTCATTTGTTAACCACATAGCAAAGGAACCAACATTGTGCATAGCAGAATAAATCAAATGAAACAAACCATAGAGATCTGAGTTTTTCCTCTCAGGAAGTAGACAGACAAGGAACTGAGGAGCTCCAGGAAGTTTAGATTGTATATCTTCAAACATCTTTTCCACTCGAACAAGGGGCGGGGCCCTTCTATATTGTGGATTCTCTTCAAATACATCAAACGGAGCATCAATTTGCTACCAAAAAAAGAGAAAAAGGGCTTGTCAGTCACTTGACCTTCTATAGAATAACATTTCAGTGAACCAAAAATTACAGAACATACAATTCCTTTTGTTTCTGCAAGTCTAGTCAAATCTCTGATAAGACCACGTATATCACAACGAGCAGAAAAGTTCACAACAGCCCAACGTTCTATCTTTGTTGGATCCACAAATTTCTGATCAAGCATAAAAAATGTTGTAAGAACCACAAAATCAAAATCAAAATCATGGTGGGGTGAAAAAACAAAGAGAGAGAACCTTATTGTTAAAATTCCACCGTCCATTTCGAGGAAAAAAGTCTTCTCCATTTCCCGCTTTCAACTGTAATAGAATAAAAATGCAGTCTAAAACCTGAACTTACCACTTCACGGTTGGAAAAATCATCAAAATAAATCGCGAATTCAATTATTAAACAATCATATATAGACCATTTCCCACAACAGAGTTGGATAAATACCCTTGGGGCTGGGAGAACACGGCCTTCGACCTGAGTGAAGTTAGTGCTGATCGAAATGCCACATGAACGTAGCATAGGCTCAGCACCATAATTGTTAATTTTCAGAGCCTGCCAAAAGAAAGGCTTTAACGTATTGCACAGAAAAATATATCAAAAAAAAATTCGGGGAAGACACATACATCACTTAACACTCTCATCCTCTCTTGTGGTTTTTGTCTTGACTTCTCCACCAGTGAAGCTCGTTGAAAAGTAGACAGTGCTTTCGTATAACGTTGCAATGACACCAAGGAACAAAGCTGAAAACAAAAGTGCAGACAGATTTAGAGACCACAAAATCAAAATATACATGATAAGTAGATTTCACTCAACAGAATTATAAAAGACAGTTTCACCTCAAGAGGAAAGTAAGTCGGACGTTTTGGCTTCCCAACATTAATGCATGGTAGATCAGCGGAATAGCGTAACTCTATATGGCGATAATTAACAAAATAATCATAAACAGTCACTTCAATCATTTGAACTTCGCCATTCTCATCCTTTACGCCTTTTTGCTTCAGTGAAAATCTGCAACAGGCAAAACACACATATTTCGCATTCTAATTTCAATTATTGGTCGATTCCTCTGCTTAACAGGTACAAAAAAACCATAGCTAGGAAACAGCAGTATAATCAGAAAAAATGAATCCGCATTTTTCCAATGTAGCCAAAGGACAAGGGATATGAATGATAGAAGGGAGAACCTACGTCTGCTCCCTGCAAGGCTTATCACTTAACCCACTTATTTTAAATTCAGAATTGGCAGGACTAGTCTTCACCCTCAAGTTCTTTAGTGTACGTTTGGCCTGATCCAGACAAGCAACAAAGGCTTCAATTTCTAGAAGTAATTGGTAGTGCAGTAGTAACACTAAGATTAACATTAATAACCTTTGCCCAGTCAATCGTAAAGGGATCTTTCACATTCTGGTTGGCAATCAGGAAGTCCACCACAGGCCCAGGCTGGATTATCATTGTGGTAGAAACATCTGAAAGCGTAGGTAGCAGCAGATTCAGCAATGCAATAAAAAATACAAAATACAAAATCAAGAATGCTACTTCTCATATATATACCAATGTTCAGAGATAAGCCACCCTGGCTAGTTCGAAAACTTGAATGGAATCCTCTACATCCGAGAACACCACCTCCGACATCTGCGAAATTCTTCGGATCATTATGGAAGAATGACTGACGAACAAGGAGGCAACCCCTGAAATGGACGAAATTCAATTAGATGACTGATAAACCAGGCCATAATAACCTAATAATACAATGACTTACTGTTTCGATGCATGCTGCCTCAAAATAATATCCAACACTCTTAATGCTTCTTGAGAGTTCTCCGATTCCTGACCGCGTAATGCATTCGCGATGGCTTGCATAGGAATCTTGGCAGCAAAACTTATCTCCACTTTAAAACTTTTAGATTGGTAAGGGCGTCTTAATCTCTTCCGGTCATTATCATTTGGACTTCCATGCCCAGCAGGGCTACAATTCCCATTATTTCTGAATACAATGAAAATAGTTAACATATAGAAACAAAATTCCAATAACAACATGACGCCTAGAGCACAAATCAAATCACAAGATATGCATCACACACCTATTCGATGTGACTTCCTCAAGCACAATATCAAACTCAAGTTTGTTGCGAGGCAGAGGACCAACTGTGAACAAGCTCTTCTCCCCATCATAAGCAAAGTCTTTCCCCGCTAATTCTGTGTCGTAAGTCTCGTGAACCCTATCAATCACTCTTCTCCCAATACCCTTGCCATCAACTGGACGGCCATCTTCATAAGAAAGGGCAACCTGTATTAAAGTAATATAAGAATACGAATATGGATACAAATAAGCGTTGAACTTGCATTTTGCAAAAATCCAAAAAGAGTAGTGTATTTTGATGATATAGAAATAGATATTCAAACATACACTGTAGTGGTAGAAGTGTCCCTCAACATTTGTTACATTCACTTTAAAGTGATTAGTTAGGAGTGGTATCTTTTGTCCCTTAGATCCCAAGCCACGTCTTGCCATTGGTATGCGCTGCACCTTTTTCTTAACTGGTTCAGGAGCATGCTCTGGTTCAGCTCGCACTGGGACAACATTTTCTGGAACAGGTGGGGGAGGTGGCAAAGCATCTGCTTCTCTATTTCCATCTTGTTCGAGCGAATCCATTACCTAATCCTAAAACCAAAAATAATTTAAATATATCAAAAAAAATCAGCATTTGAATAATTAATAGAAATAAAAATATATATATCTAGTAAATGGTACCAAGCACAACAATAATCGTATACAACAAGTGGAGACAAATAAAGCCACACACTCTGAAGCCATAACACAACATCAATTGGCAATGAAAATCAGGAAAGCATGATGGTGATTTGAAGCTTGAACGGCAATGAGGGGGAAAAAATAGTCATACAGCAAATAACAACACCATTAAAACAGCAAAGTGTACAAACCTACTCGGAGCAGGCAAAAGCTACTCTAAAGAGAGTAGAAAATCATGAATCATAGACCCAACAGAGAAATATAAATATCCAGGGCATTATAGCCAAAGAAAGTGAAGATCTTTTGTATTTGCACATGCACTTAGAAAATTTCAGGGCAAAAATTAGAAAAGCCTTCTAAAAAAAACACACAATAAAGTGCACTTTTTTATTCACAATAAAAATTAAAAATTAAAAAAAAAAATTTAAAAGAAGAAAATGTTTTTGGCAAACATAAACCAGA
>JAOTQH010269970.1:0-10754 GCA_025631255.1 Cornus kousa | reverse complement strand
ATGTATAGCAAGGAGGGATGAAGCATCCCTCCTTGCTTCCTCGCTCTCTTCCTTTCCCTCCAACCAAACATGAAAACATTCATCCATCCCTCCTCCCATCCATCCCTCCCCAAGAAGCTGGAACCAAAGAAGAGTCCAGTTTATCACCATGGCCAATACAATAGCTTTAGGGCTAAAATTAAGCCCAATCGTATAGAATTTTTATGTGATTTTTGCATTATTAGATTCATTACGTGTAGTCAAATAACTATACAAAATCTGGTGTTGTTCTGAGATAGATTAACAGAAGTTGAAAAAGAGTTGGCATTTGCTGAATGAACGGTGGACAGCCTTAACAAAGGCTCTGGGATGTTGCTTTGTGTAATCAGGTCACCAAGTAGGTTTGACGCAGTTTTGACCAAATCTTATTAAATTGAATAAATTAAAAATGAAATTAAATAATTTAAAAAAATTAGAGACTTAATGAAATAAACTAATTAAAACAAATTAGAAATTAAGACTAAATTAAAGGAAGTAGTAAAAGTCATATTAAACTATAGAAAAGTGAAACAAATAAATAAACGTGAGTAAAATTGTTACTAAAGTAAATTAAGTGAGAATACTTAAGAAAATGAATATATGAAAGAATAATGCATATGGTCCTCAAATGATGGATATTTCCTCAAAGGTTGGATATGTTCCTTACCTATTGTTAAATACATTTTTACATGAGATGTTGGATGTGTGCCTTATGTAATACTTGAAAGGTTTGATATGTTCCTTACCTAATACTTGAAAGGTTGGATACATAATACATGAGATGTTGGATGTGTTCCCTTATATAAGAAATTAAAGAGTAAATACATTACCTAAATGTTAAGAATCAAATTTAATAATTAATCAAGTATTCAAGTGGATAAACTTGAAAATTCATCGGAAGAAAAATATGGAAGTGGACAAGTAGATAGCACGTATTCTTTAATATGATATTATGTGATAACATATATATGATTACCAAAGTTCGTATTGAGGTATGGTAAGATTATTACTTGTTGAGTATTGATCTTGCAAAGCTTGTGAGCTTACTCTTTCCTGATATTTCGGATAATTGGTGGCTGTAGAGAGTTAGCTGTGAAGACTTAGAGCAATCCATAGTTTTCGTGTAATTTTCTTATTTCTTTGAGAGATTTTTGTAGTGAAGACTGGATTTAAATTTAAATTTAATAGTTTATTAGTGATTATTTCTGAAGCTCAACTGCATTAGACTGAAAAACTACATAGATATTTATTAGTTATTGGATTTGTCCTACCTCTACGAGGATTGAAACTAATACAGAAACTTTGAGATTTAACTTCTAAGACCATTTTACAACTACTAAAGACAACATATAAAGACCCCATAACATAATTTAGCCATATATGAACTTTCTACAAAATCCCTAATTTATCATTTTTCTAGTATCTTCTTAGCATGATTTGCATCAATTCTTCACCAACAAGTGCACATAGGATTGGAATATGCTTAACAGATCCTTAAAAAATCTACACACAAAATGGGTACGGTTCCTTCAGATAAACTACAGTGTAATATTCAAATGAGTAAATTTCAATCTTATTTGATCTTCACTTTCAATATAGCTGTGACTGGTGCCAGGTATGATAAAACACAAAACTTCCAACAGCAAAAATTATTCTAACAAAAGAAGATGAATAATAGAAAATTCCTTTGATGTGAAAAATCTAAAGCAGAAGAGTACATGATCAGACAGTGAGTTATATCTGAAACTAGTAGCAAGTACAATGAATAGATTACTAGAATAATAACCAGAATAACTAATCATTTAATTTAATGTTTGATTTTTTCCGTAATTTTGTAACAAGTTAAGCAGTTACGTCAAACAAACTACTTCTCCGTAACGAACCAAAATACTTTAAAGAATCAACAGTAAAATAACTGGAAGAATTCAGTTAAAAATTATAATTATTGACTTTTAAGATCAAAATCTATTTAATGAACAAGGTAGTTAGGCAAACAAATTTTGCAGTCAAAACTTAAAAGTTCACCATAAACGAGGTACATTAAGAAGCTCAACAGTACCATAAAGTTCCACGCTTAAGTGCAAAAGAATGCTCTTTTGCATTGCTCATGACCCATTTTCTAGATTATGAAATTCCTTTAATTCCATCCAATGCCAGACATTCAGTCTTGTTACAGAACAAGATTTCACCAAGCATTAAAATACTATTACTTAAAGTTGAGAAGGAAATACTGAGGTGTTAGAATTGGCTCAAATTTTGATTGGTTGAATGATGTGGCATAGATGATGATGCAAGTGGGCTGTGAGGATGCAAGTCTGTAACAGATGTTTGAATGTTCTAGTAATATATGAGACGGTGGTCAATGATAGAGTCAAAGGTAGAAAAGCAAGGCTTAAGGAACGTGTTGGCACCAAAATACTTAGCCTATAAGGCTTTGTTCTAATTGGATGTGACAATGAAAATGTGCTGGCACTTTGAATGTGCCTTTTGGCGAAAGACGGTGTGAAGTCGGCAGCATTGCTTATATATATAAAGTGATAATCTGTGTAATGGGGTGGTATGAAGAACATCAAAGAGTGAAGAGAATAGAGAGCAGAAAAGTGTGAGAAAAATAGAGTGAGATTAGTGAGGACCAAGAGCTATTGTATTCCTTAAGAAGATTGTGTGTCTTCTTTTAGTTAGTGAGTTTGGAATATTTCTTGGTAATCCATTGAGGGTTGTAATATTCTCTTTTCTCTAATAAAAGTGAGTGGTTCTTCATCTGTGTGTAAACCTTGTTCTTTGTTGAGTGTTATTTCCATCTTATTTTTCTCTTGTTGCTATTGCATACTTATGTGTGTGTGATCTTGGGCGGATTAATTGCTAACGAGAGGTATTATTAGCGTTGATACAAAAGGGATTAATTTATAACAGTCCACAATAACTCGAATATTAAAAACTATAACAAACAAGGCTCTGTAAATTCAAGCTTACAATATCACCGGGAAGTTGAGAACTTAATGGTATCCTCCCCCAGCTTTCTCCGGCATCGTCAGTGTACAACAAAATTGAAGGTTTTCCAACAATCCATCCCTCCTTTCCTCTGAAGCTGATAGAATTAAACCTGTAATTAAAGTCTTCGTCTTCAGCAGAGGGTATTGAACGCGGAGCCCATGTGTTCCCTCCATCTTTTGTCTCCAATATAGTTTGCCTGGTCCCCAACAGAAAGCCTATCGAGCCAACAAAATGTCGAATATTCTTTAATTGAGATTGAGCACATAAGAGAATATTATTGTCTCAAAAACCCAATATCAATGCCAAACTACTCAACTTATACGGCAAAAAATTCCAAATTCTTGATATAAGAGACAATTTATATAAGAAACTGAGGGCTTCACCACTACCCAAAAATTAAATTTTAATAATTTCACATAGCTGCAAGTATGCATGCAAACCATTGGGTTTTTAATTGGTAATAATTGAACCAATATGAATCAGTAGACAGCTTAACTAGACTCAAGAGAGGTGTAAAAAGGTACAATATGTCTAAAACAATTTGTACACATTGAAATTTCTTCCATCACTCCTCTGTTTGTATGCTGAGAAAAATGAGGGGTGAAACATAGAGAATCTGAATATTATGCTCTATACTACCTTTATTTTTAAAAAGGTAAAAACCCAACAGAACTAACCCAAAAATTCCTTTTAATATCAGTTGACTGGTAGTCTCTGTTTTCTCAAGTTGAGAAAATTTGCTAGAAGGGTTTTGCTTCAAAATAAAAATATACTTTCCAAATGGAAGTCAAGGGTTCAAATCTCAGTTGAGACGTGTGTGTGAGTACCAACTAGGCAAAAAAAAAAAAAAAAGGGTTTGCTTGGTTTAGTTTTCCTAAACAGTTCCGAACTAAACATACAATTTTTAACCAGTTTTCTGCAACCAAACAAGTTTCTTTACAATTTTCTGATTTTTAGTTCCCCAAAAAAAAACAAAAAAACAAAACAAACTACACCAAGCAAGCATCATTTCTAACTTAACCCCTGCACTTTCAAACCACCCAAAATGAAAAAGACCAACTTAAAGCCAATAGCAAAAACTTCTTTCAAAAAGAAAGTTGTTATTCACAAGCTTCAAATTCATTGATAAGCTGAAAAGCACAAACAGTTGTGTAAACATTGTAAGAGACGGAATTGAAACAATACCATGACTGGAGTCATCAGGAACGAAAGCGATGTCAAGGAGAACCACACCAGGATCTATGGGGAGGTAAACCCTCTCCCATTCGGAGAGAGGTTCTTCGGCTTTTGCCGGCCGCTCGAAACCGAGCAGAGGAGAGAGAGACAACGAAACAGCGGCGGTTTCGGCGATGAAATGTCGGCGATTGCGAGATGGGTTTGGGTTTTGATCGAGAGAGGCTCTCGGCAGAATGCGAGTTCGGGAGGTCCTGTAACGACGAGGACTAGTGAAGAGAGAGTTCAAAGATGGTCTCAGTGCAGTTATTGGATTGGAGCAATCAGTGAAGAGTTGGAGAGTCGCCATTGTTGTTGCTTCTCTCTCTCTTATCCGAATGCGATTTTGCTCAACGGCTTCGCGGGAGGTTTCAAGCGTGTGCCAAATCCGAGTGGTAGGTGGAGTTAAATTAGAGTGATTGTGGATGACTCGATGGGGGTGATATTAACTCGTGTGCATAATATATATATATTATTAAATTGGAGCTGTTTATTTTTTTATTTTTATTTTTAGCAGTTACATAAGCATGTGATTTTCTTAATAAGTATACTTTGGGTCAAAAAAATATATATATAGCAGTTACAGAAACATATGATTATCTAATCCAGGGTTAATTTTATAAAATCCATAAACAATTTTCTCTAATTAATTTTATATATCAATAAGTTCACTGAAGAAACCTAAAAACTTTTTCAGGGGCATTATTAACAATAGCAACAATTAAGCTGAAAGATTTGCCCTTATGTAATTAAAACAATTATAAAATATGACATTATGAAAAGGGAAGAAAATCTAATGAAATTGATATAAGCTTTTATACTTTTCAGCTTATAAATCATAACGAGCATGTATTATTTCACTCATTGTTAAAATTATAATAATAAATAAAGGAGAAGAAGAAGTGATATGTAAGTCCAAGTGTCAAAGTAAATTGTTTGACAAAATATATACATATATATATATATATAATATTATAAAAATTATATATTGAATATGAGAGTGGGAAAAAATCTAAGCGTTAACTTTCTACATCCCTAGTCAATAAACACTTTAACTGATCGCCTAAAAATTATTTTTCTACACATTTTTACTAAGGATGGTAATTTCCTCCGACCTTATGGGTTTTCACCCCACCCTAATGGGGTGAATTTGGTAGCTTTTTTAAATTGGTTTGGAGTGAATATGGTAAAATAATTGAAAACCCGAAGCGGGTATGGGGTAGGGGCGGATTTAATGATAAATCTGCCCCGATTATATATATACCTTTAAAATTTATATGTATATATAAAATATATATTTAATATATTTAAAAACCTTGTTATTTTGCTAGAAGTGTCCACTTAATATATTAAAATTCACTACTTAGTAATTTAAAAGTTGAGTCGGCATATTTATTAGCCAAATTTAAGCACATTGGGCTACTCTTTTTTTTCTTTCTAAATAATAAAAATGGCATAACCTGCCCCACTCCGCCCCTGCCCCGCAATTAAACGGAGTACGCGTGGTGGAGTTGATACTTTGTCTGCTGAAATAGGGGCGGGATGATATACCAATTAAAAACCTGTTTCGAAGTAAGGACAGAGTTGGTGTGATAGATTTTCTATTGGGGTGGAGTAGGGTTTAGCTAACTCAACCCCAACACCACCCGTTGCCATCCTAATTTTTGACAAATTGACAACAAGAGTTTTTGTTGACTCCATCCTCTATTTGATAAATAAATAAATAAAATAAAATAAAAATCCACTTCCCTATGCATATAATAATAATAATAATAATAATAATAATAATAATAATAATAATAATCTAATGGTTGAGAGCACCTAGAGATTTGTAAAACATGAAAACACTATGAACCTTTCCTGTAGACTTTATTAACCCATGAAAAGAATAGACTTAATGAAAATTTAATAAAAGTGATTGCCCTCAATATTCCAACTTATTTCTCATACTTGAGAATCAAATATTACTCTGCAAGAACAAGATATCATTACATAGAAGAAAGAAAAAAAAAAAAAAATACAATCACTAGCAAGAAGGGCCATAATATCAAGAGGAATATGAACAAGGACTATATCACTGGAAAGGTGGGTATTTGAAAGCTTAGCCACTTCATGAGCGACCTCATTGCCAATGTGTCAACCATGGCTAATAAAAATCGAAGAAAAATGCTAAAGGACTGGCTTAACATCAAAAACCACCGACTGAATCTTTGAAGGCCCTACTTCATTTCTTGAAACTACTCGAGCAGTGATTAAGGAATCACACTCACACTCAAACTAGACTTTTGAGAATTATTAAAATGTAAAGCTCGGACAACAGCCAACCTTAAATTGCCTCTGCAGATAAAGTACTGGATGCCTCAAATTGCCTGAAAAGTACCACGTCAACAACATTATCCAAACTGTCTCAAAACACAACCCCATCACTTCCAACTTTAGAAGAATGAGAAAATAAAGCATTAATATTACATTTTAAACACACCTCCCTTGAAGGATGCCAGTGAGAAAAGAAATGAAGGGAAGGATGCCCAGTACTCTCTCTAGAAGATTTAAAGTCCTTAATACCATTAGCCTCATATAATTCCCAATAATCAGTGGTAGTATTGTTGACTGATGAGTGCCAAAAGATGCACATCTTGGCCCTTAATCTTGCATTTTTTAGCACCTTAATCCTATCTTTATTTATCTTGTTAGAGCTTATTTGCTTTGTTGTCGATTTCAAGTCATTAGAGCAAAAAGGAGCTTATTCCAATGTATTAAAGGTTTTAGGAAGATCACCTGAGTATCAACAAGAAAGAAGCAGCTAAAAAGAGAAGAAAACACAAGTATGTAAAGGCACGATTGATCATAGGTTTCCACGATAGGTCGTACACGATCGATTGTAGGAAATCCACGACCGATTGTAAGTCGGGGCTGAGATTGTTAAATGCAGTTCAAATTTTCTATTCTAACTCAAGTCATGTTGCACGCAATTACTAACCTTTATGTATATGGTCTGACCTATTTTGGAGCCTTAGAGTCAACTATAAATAGAGAATGAAGGCCCTTTGACACATATACATGCTTGGGGATCAATATAGGAGGACCTTATCTTTCTACTTTCTCTCTTTAGAGCTTGCTATCAAAGAAGATGAAGAAGATGCAGCAGTGCTTGGAGATGGTGATTGACATCTTGAAAACCACATCCATTCTCTCCATGACCGGCTAGCTAGCTAATCACTTAGGGTTTGGATGGACCCTAAGTTTATGTAATTATATCATTTAACTTTGATTCTTGGGGATTTTTAGTTGTATATTTATTCTTGGTCTAGAGGATTCATAGGTGGTTGTACTATACATTGATTTGTTGAATTCTTATATCATTTTTCAATTCTTTATATGTTGTCTTATATATAGTTAAGTTGATGATTGATCTCTACATTGAATGCTTTTTGTAACTGTGTTCAATGATGACTATGCAATAGTTTACTTTGGATATAATTGCCATTAATTTGATGATTTATTCTTAATCTTGATGATTTGTACCACATCCTTAGATTAGTTATAGTTATGTGGACATTTTATTCTTGAATTTGATAGTTCATACTTATTCATTGCAATTATAGTATCATTTTGTTCATTGATGTGTGCTTGTAGCCACATCTCCATCATACAACTTAATTTCCCCATTAATTGAAGGTAATTGGTGTAATTGCATGAGCTTAGTGGTGAAATCCATGCCCTAAGTCCCTCTCTCTCTTGTTTCCAATCCAACCTAATTTCAATATCATCTCAATTGTAACTATACTTAGCTTATTTTTAGAATTAGTTTAAACAAACCAACCATCATCATTATAATCTTATGTTCATTAATGTTATATTAAATTCAAGCATATAGTCCTCATGTTCAATCCCTACTCACCTTGTTTTACTTACTGGTAGTGGTATACTTAAATTTAAGGTTGTTTGCCGCTACTCTTTACTATATTGCCAATTTTATCTCGAATTACTAAGTTAATTCTCAAAAGAAGAGTGACGATCAACTTTTTGGCACCATTGCCAGAGACTACGGTTTAATTGAATTGATTTTAAGATTATTGTTCACTTGATTGCTAGTTTAGGACTCTTTACATATCATTTTCTTATTATTCATTTTTGTGCTAGCCTTCTCCCAAGGATTAGCCTGAACTACCGATACTGTACAGGTGCCTGCTGAATATATGGCTGATTTTGAAGTGCAACTGCTACGACTACTGCTACAGCCTGAGCAATGATGTTAGCTAGCTGAGGAGGATACTCTAGACCTCTGCCCTGATGTTGGTCCTGACCTTGAGACTCCTGAGTTTGTTGCTCCTCCTCCTGAATTATAGGAACTTGTTCCTCATCCTCTTGAAACAAAGGCAATTGTTGCTCCTCTGCAATCCGCTGATGTTATAGGAGATTTTGCTGCCTACCCGCCGTTCTCCTTTGTTGCCTTGTTCTCCAAACCTGCTTTTTTTCCTATATTATTCCAGCGTTAACCATTCAGCTAACATCGAAAGATAGACGTCAATACGTATCTAACGGACTGTAAGGAATACAATGAACCCTAAAACTAAAGCTTTAATTAAAAGAATACGCTACGCAGAAGTCTTATAACGAACGAAACCCTAGAGACACTTGAACTTGGAGTGCTCTAATACCAACTGTGATACCCCATAATTTCGGAACACGAGTTGATCAAGTCTACGCACAACAGAGATGAATTGAGCACGAAATCTAAGAGAATGCATAGAACAAAGACTTGCCTCAAAAGTTTCAGCCTAAAAATCCTACGCCCTTCTTCCTGATTTTTCCTTTGACACCGACGGCTTTCGGACTACCGTCAGGGCCCCTGGTCCTAGTACACGCCCACAAGTAACCTCCTAGCGTCGCCCCTTAGTTGTTCCTCTCTTTTTCTTCCTTTTTTTTTTCCTTCTGGTTCTTGCCGCCGCCCTCTCTGTATTCTTTCTTTTATATATAATTAATTAATTAATAACATAACTCTAATACACCACCTAACAGACTTACACAAATCTTAAACACTAACCCATCATTTCATGACATGTAAAACCTAAAAATAATAATATACCATTGTCACATTCAACTAGTAATAACAATGATAACCTTACTACCTTAGTACTATTGCTATATACCTTGAATGTATTGCTATGCAAATACATTCAATTAATATAGTTTATATATATATATATATATATAACCCTTTAATATAAATATAAATATATATATATATATATCCATCCATACCACTGACTTAAAAATATATAAAATAACACCAATAATTATTACAATTAACAAATGAATTTCTACAAAAAAATTTATATTTAATAAAACAAATCAATAAACACTCCACAAACAAATCAAATAGCCAAGTAAATAAATAAAACCTTGAAAAATTTAGGGATATTACACATCATATTAAAGAGGGGACTTGAAGTAGATAGAGCAGTGGAACTCATTTCTGATCTTCCTCCACCTTCTACCGTGAGAGAGATTCGATCATTTTCAGGGCATGCCGATTTCTACCGTCGTTTTTCATTAAAGTCTTTAGCCAAATTTCTAGACCCTTGTGTAATCTTCTTGCCAAGGAGAAATCATTTTTCTTTGATGATGCATGCCTTGAAGCTTTCCAAAAGCTTCGTTCTTTTCTCTCCTTCGCTCCAATCATGAAGCCTCCTAATTTGTCCTTACCTTTTGAGATAATGTGCGATGCATTGGACTATGGAATGGGGGCAGTTTTAGGGCAACGAGTAAATAAATTTCCATATGTTAGGCTAGTAAAAAAATTTGGGGGCCAATTGAAATAAAAGTTGCTAGCAGTTCTTTTTTCCATAGACAAGTTCCGTTCATACCTTCTCGGCTCTAAAGTGCTAATGTTTTCCAACCATGCCGCTTTTAGACATCTCTTGTCCAAAAAGGAGACCAAACCTCACTTGATTCGATGGATACTTACTTCAAGAGTTTGACTTTAAAATCAAAGACAAGAAAGGTTACGAAAATGTTATGGCTGATCACTTATCTAAATTGATTGTTGAATCTCCTCCAAATGAAATTCCAATTTATGATACATTTTTGGATAAGCAATTGTTTCATATTTTCAATGGAAATTTGCTTTGATTCACCAATATTGTGAACTATCTCGCCATTGGCAAAATTCCCTCCAATTAGTCTAAGCAAGAGAAGGACCGATTGTAGTGATTCCAATTTTCACCATTTTTCATTTTTGAAATTTTTTTATTTTTCGAGGGTATTTTTGTCCTTCCTTGTTTTGCGTGCCGTACACCGTGAAGTGTGCCAGTTGTGTTTGAGAGTTGGTGGAGGTGTTTCATTGAGTTCAGGGCTTTTTGAAATGCAAGGGTTGCCATTTCAGCATTTTTTCATTTTCGGGATGGACAGTCCCGTGTGGGACCCGCTACTGGAACTGTTGCATACGGAGATTTTGGTTGGGTCCAATTGCATCATGTTCATTTTAATTAATGTGTGTGTGTGACTATTTTTATAGTTGATGAATA
>JAOTQH010269960.1:0-10754 GCA_025631255.1 Cornus kousa | reverse complement strand
TTCAGGTCGTGCATGAAGGGAGGAGAAAGTGAAAAATGAAATGTCTCACCCCCCTTTTATAGGAAAACCCTAAAAGTACCCCGAAAGGGCCTCGCCGGGTTCGGAAAAATGAAATTTGAGCAGACACGCTCAAATGGTGAAAATCTGTGAACAAAAAAGATTCAAAATGAGAAAATATGAACAACGGAAGAAACGACATCGAAAACTGAGTCTCGAGCAAGGAGTTATGCCTTGAACAAGTTTGGCGCAAACTAGGTCCAAAAACTCTGAAACTGGAGAAAAACGACCAGAATAGAATTCTATGAGTACACGACTTGACGAAATGCGAAAATGAATCCTGTACGAGGATCCAGGATCCAGATGAAGTATTTTTGCAATAACTTTCGTAATTGTACAATGGCCCCTCCAAAAAGGGTTAACTGCATTAATGACCCAGAATGAAAATATCTTCAAAATATATTTTCTTAAAAACTCCTGAAATATAATATATTCAAAAGATATTTATGAAAAACACTCCAAGAAAAGAAAATAATTCCCAAGAATTGTGCATCTATGCCCCTATGGATACTAGGAGCAACCAGAGTACTTTTCTACAAAAGTAAAGATACATATTTCGTGGAAACCTCTCAAGACGAAGATACGTGAAGTTAAAAACCTACTCCGAACACAAGAAGTGAGGTTTTGCCAACAAAGTGACAAATGGGGAGAAGACAAAATAGGGAAAAAGATGAAATAGTATATAGTGTCCGAAAAGTGAAAATATGAAAATGACTCGGTCCTCAAAGGAAGTTGTCAATCCATATGAAGAGTCTCAAAAACCATCTCTGAGCACTCGAGATGACACTATGTCACAAAAAACCAAACACAGAAAGGAAAAGACAACGGAAAAAATTTATCCACAAAATTTTAGGAAAAAGAAAAGGAAGGAAAATGACCGGGTCATTACAATTAGGACGATGGGTAGAGGCTTACGTAGGATTACATGGGGAAGTTGAATTACATGTTTATATGTTTATGTGCTGAAGTGTTTAATTAATTGAAAGGCATGCCTATTTGCTTTCTTGTTTATGTGATTACGTGCTAAGTATTTAAAGTTGATGTTTATTGTTAGCATGATCATGCTTATCATTGGTTGGGTGTTTTAGGGCTATGGAAGGTGTTTATGTGTTTCCATTATTGTTAAGTCATTTATGTGAGGACTTAGTTCTCAATCGTGTCTTGTGTCATTGTTTTTGGTTCGTTCTTTCATCTTATAGTGTCATGCCACCACGAAGGGATCCCAAAGATAGTTCTAGCTCCAATCCTGTGGAAGGGGATCAGGAGTAGGTTAAGGATGATGTCTTCTTACATGATTTGGTCCTCCCAAGAGGGGGACAAGTGAAGGGGACCGTTGAGCCACCTACTCAAATAGGTGAGGACCAACTTAGGCTGGTTTTATAAGCAGTCTTTCAGGATGCATTTTGGACTGCAGTGGCATCTTCATCACAAGTTGTGCCATCACCGACACCACCTCCAGAGAAAAGTGAGTTAGAAAAGACTCTTGATCATTTTACTAAGTTCGTGAGATGCCGACTTTGTTTGAGGGTGACCCAGATCCGCTTATTGCGGATAGTTTCTTAGATAGAGTAGAGAAGCACCTTAACACAATGAATTTAACATCGGATAAGTTGAAGATTACATTGGCGACTTATAATTTTTCTGAGGATGCAGTGATTTGGTGGAAGATGTTGGTTGAGGTTTGCCTTTTAATGTCAAGTGCTTATCAAAAGGGTTCATGGCTATTAATTCATTATTGGTATCTGTTACAGGGGTATTTAAGTCATTACATTATGTGTTAATGGATTACTCTTCACAAAGGTGATGTCATACAATGTAATGGTCATTTTCTAGTTCATATTCGCCCACACAGGTGGCAGCAAATACAGCCCTGATGTGAGGGCAATTCTGGTTGTTCATTGAGAATTCTGGTGTAATGAAGGATTCACAACAATGTGCCACGTGTACTGTGGTCGTAGTGAGAGAGGATATTGACAGAAATTCAAATTCCCAGCTGTAGATATTAGCATTATATATTGTCATTTGAGGGCTTCAGAAAAAGTACTTTTCAATGTCAAGATAGGGCTACCCAGGGGTATTTCAATCCATTCACTATTTATATTATCTACATATATCCCTATCATTAATTGGCTAGCAATGGAATATTCTTATCCATACTAAGGCAGCAATGAGACTAGTATATAAATGCTATTATAGTAGCTAGTAGCAGTAAGCACAAAAAATAAGGCCTTATGAGCTAAATCAGAGCTGCTATGCTTAAGAGGACTCGAGGCAAAGGAATGAGAGAGATTATCTGAATTGTTAAATGTTTATTTGAGCTGAGATTCAACCTTGAATTCAGCAAAAAATGATTCTCGCATAGAAATTCACAGAGGTCTAAGTATAAGCTATTTTCTACCGTAAATGAGAGGCTGCAGAAGGTGAAATATTGCTGAGGTGGTTTCTGGGGTTAGAACAGGACTCAAGCAAAGTTGTTTTGTGGTTTTATATTTGCTGGAGAGGTTTAAAGGTTAATATTCAAGATGATGTAAGTTTTCACATATCAAACCCTCTCCATTCAATTTTCCTGGTGCAATGTTGCTGTTTTGAGCTATTAACTATTATATCTTGAGTATACATGATATTTTAATTGATGAGTATGCTTTTAATGTTAAATTGAGACTACATAGTCTAATGGTTGAGAAAGAAAAATGGTCTTTGGCTTAATCTCTAAACCTTGTAAACTAGGTTTTTAAGCCTAAATAGGCTAACCTAGTGAAGTAAGATGCTGTTAAGTGGCTAGAACGGCATTGATAAACATCCAAGCATGTTATATTAAGTAAATCAAGGTTGGGGGAAATAATTACAGACCTGAGCTACCTCAAATTTACCAAACTACCCTCTGCTACTGGGTTCTGCAGAAAATTGCTGTGAGCAGTTTTTAGAGATGTTTGTGATATATATTCTGATGAGCTTGACATATAAGGTTTTGCACAAAGATAAAACAAGTATGTGAGAATATTCGCCAGCCCTAAGACATTGCAAATTCCATTTATACCCTCTGATCTGAGGTATCACAGTAACAACAAACCTGAGCCTGTAATGAGCTATGTTTACTGCTGCATTTTAGCTACATTGTTCCAG
This sequence comes from Cornus kousa, assembly GCA_025631255.1. Lineage (NCBI taxonomy): Eukaryota > Viridiplantae > Streptophyta > Magnoliopsida > Cornales > Cornaceae > Cornus > Cornus kousa. The sequence continues at coordinate 7,574 of JAOTQH010269960.1, read as the reverse complement.
CATTGCTTCTATAACTTGTTTAATCAATTGAGAAAGTTTTATACACTAAATTAAAGTCATGGGAACCATTAGTTGAGGAAGAAATTGAAGTATTCTATTATAGGGCTGCTTTATCTTGAAAAACTAAAGTTTAGATTAAAATTGTTGAACTGTACATGAATTGTTTATATCTTGGTATACCCTTTGTATATATTCTATTGAGCAAGATTATATAGTTGCTTCAAGACTATGGGAAGCAAGGCTGGGCACTATTTTAAGTGGAATCCCAAGGTTACCCTTAAAGGCTGAATTTAGGGTTTTGTGGAAAACAAGGATGTAGTGATATTACTTTATTATATCTTGCTTATCCAACTACGTTTCTCTCTTAAATAAATGTATCCTACCTATTCAAGTCTATAGAAGTGAAGGATGAGCTCCAGTTAAATCTACATTACAGAAATAACCTTGAAAGCTTGTAAGCTAGGGTTTATTAAGGTATTGTGTCTAACAGAGATTATAAAGCTATATCTTGCTGCTTTATTTGATCTTAACATCTGTACAAGTTTAATTTATCTATTGAAGGCTGGGGGAGTAAAGTTTGAATTGATTCTGTAGCTATTTTACAAATTTACCCTTGAGAGCTAAAAGCTAGGGTTTGTAGTGTTTCAAGCCTTGTGTGAGCTGAGATTGGTATATCTTGCTCTATTAACTATTTTACTCTATTAAGCAAGGTTATTTAAAGATTTCAAGTTGTGTGTGACAAGTGCAAGTTGATTCTGAAGTTATAGTGTGAAGTGACCTTTATACCCTTGGTTTTAGGGTTTTTGCCTTTGGGAGCTGATATTATGTTATCTTGGATATTCATCTGAGAACATCATTCAAACAAGTGTATTTTGCTGAGACAAGGTTGTGGGAGCCTAGTTTGAGTATCAAGTGAAGTTGCATTATGATTTGATAGTTATATCCACTTGTTGCAGTGAAGAGAAAACTAGGGTTTCACATTGTTCTATTTCTAGCTGTGTGTTCATTCTTATCCTGTGTTATAGCTGAAGAAAAATGTACTTGGTGTATTGACACCTTATTATTTTGTTGATTTAGCTATTGAGAGCTTATGTGTCCAAACAGGGTTGCTTAAGATAGGGGAGTGTGTGTGGGCATATTGTTGAAGTTTGTGTGTGTGTAGAAGGAGTGAAAGTCAGTGTCCTAGCTAGTACAAGGTGTGTGGAAAATGGGGCAGCTGAGTGAGTAACTACTTGTATATAGTAAGTGAAGATGAAGAGCTAGCGTGTGTGTAGAGGGTGTGAAAGTCATTGTTTTTACTTGTACAAGAAGTGTACTGAGAGTGAGACAGTTAAGTGTGTAATAACTTACATACACCTAGTGGAGCTTTTATTAGCTGAGGCCAAGAACCAAGCTTTTTCCCTATTTATAGGGTTTCCTTGTAAATCTTGTGTTGTGCTGAGTTTTGGTCACTCTTATTCTCTTTAGTGTGTTTTGATTCTAAAGTTGACTTGAAAAGAGGAAAGAATTTACTCAGACCAATTCACTTCCTCCCCCTCTTGGTCTAATAGAAGACCATCTCTTATGCCCACGATGTGAACACTATATATATGAAGCATTTAAGAAGCTTTACTATAAGAAGTATTTTCTATCACCTAAAAGAAGGAAGTTAAAGAAAGAGTTTGATAGTTTGAAGCAAGGAAATATGACAGTTACAGAGTATGAGAAAATTTTTACATCACTATTAAGGTTTACACTAGGGATTGCTAAAGATGAGGAAGGGAAGATAGAGAAATTTGTTGATAGCCTTGATTTCAACATCAGGCCAATTGTGGCTGCTGCAGAGTTAATAGCGTATACGAAGGTGGTGAGGAAAGCCTTAATTGTTGAGGCCAAGAGCAAGGATAGGAAAGCTATCAAGGAGTCCTACAAGCTTACCAAGAGTATGGGTGCGCTACTTCCTAGGGTCAGACACAGAAAAAGCAAAAGAATGAGACGTTAGGGTTTAAGGGACAGTAGTCAGCCAGATCTGCACCCATAGCTTCAGTGTTTATGGGGTCTTTTAGGCTAGGTGTTATGTGTTTCAAGTACAGGTAACCCGGGCATTACAAGTCACAGTGTCCACAGAGTTAGATGGCATCGGGAGGATATTTTGGGTATGGCCAGTAAGGTGAGAGATTGTCTACAGCGGGGTAGTAGCTCAGGTAGGGGTGGAGGTTCACAGCAGAGGCAGACATAGTCTACCACTATCCATTCTGGGTTTTGACCACCACCACCACCACCACCTCAGCCATCTCAGCCAGCTATGTCGGCTCAAAGTTCTCAGCCGAGCAGGGGAGCCCCTTCTAGTACACCCACTCAGCAGTATAGTTTTCAAATCGGCGGTTCTCAAGGGCAGAGAACCCAGGGTTGGGCGTATACAGTCATTCCAGCCGAGCCATTGATTAGTGTTGAATATTGCATATTCGAGCCCCTAAATATACATATGTTAAGACCTAAAGTAATACTTCTATCCGTTGTTAGACTGATTTATGTTTATTATGTGTTTATAGGTACTTTCTTAGATAAACGGTTAAAACTAAGACTTTATGATGGAAAGACTGATATCAAAGCTTACAGAGTCGTTGCTGGTCATTCAAAGCAAACCGAGAGCTTAAATGGTGAAGTTTGGAAGAATCCAAGTACCAAAGCTTGAGCCTAAGTTCTATGGCTTAAGCTATGTAAGAAAAAGAAGAAAAATTAACAAGGCATTAAAGCTCGAGCCTTGTACCTCCAGAGCTTGAGCCCTACACTGTGGTGTTTGAGCCTTACCCAAGGGTGTTTGAGCCTTTGCCTACAAGCTTGAGCATGAGGCGTCGGAATTTGAAGAGTTTATTTCAAGAAAGCCAAGCTCCCAAGGCCTGGTGCCAGACCTCAAGGATCGAGCACTGTCATTCAGAGCTTGAGCCGTGAGCCCCAAAAGCTCAAGCTTGGTACCTAAAGCTTGAGCTCTATGAAGCTAGGATTGAGCAATGTTAAAAGAAGAAGACCCAAAAATATTTTAAGTGTTGATGGAAAAGACGCTTCGAATATTAGTTAAAGAAATTTGATTAAGTACAAAAGTGAAGATCGAGTACCATCCTTTGAAGCTCAAGCTTTGTTCCCAAAGCTCGAGCCTGGGTCAAATAGCTCGAGCTCTACTTCTTAAGCTCGAGCCTTCCATGATAGATTGGATTTACAAGTTACGGGGATTTTTCTTTTCCAAGTCTTAAGTCATTCCAGATGGGCGAGAAAACCTAAAAGCCCACCAAACCCTTATTTCTTCTATAAAATACCCCCTGAACTTGCCAATTTTGTTGCAAATTCTCCCCTTCGGCATTAATCTAGCCAAAAATTACCCTAAGTTGAGCATTTGTGTGTCACGTGACATAGAATTGATTTTGGTGGACAATATTGCCCTTACGAACCTTAAAAGACCATTTGCCCCTATTTGTGACCGTTGTAGGTAAACACTGCGTTATATATACACACGTACCTTATATATACACACACCGCATATATACCCAACTGTTGGAACCCTAACCCAATTTTCAGACAACCCCTAATTTGATTCATCATACCTCTCAATCTCTATCAAAACCTGTTTGTGGTGGTATCTCCTCTTTCGCGCCATAGGGTTCGTGTTTGATTCATCATTCTCTCTTTGCTTATCATGATCTATTCCTCTATATCATTGTAGTTCTTAACAGAATAAAAGGTAACAATCTGTCTTCTATTAGATCTATTTTCTTTGTCACACACACACACGCACATATAGAGGAGTTTAACCCTAATTTTATAGGTTTTGTACATATATTTCTCTTATTATTTTTTGTCTCAAGTAATAATTTTTGGATGGTTTGTATAATGGACAATGGTAGGTTTAGAATGATGAATAAAAGGTGTTGGTGTAGCCAAAAAGCATCTGTATTCATTTCTGATTCCGTGCATAATCCTAGGAGGCTATATTTTAAGTGTAGTAAAAATGTTTGCAAATTTTTTGAATGGGAGTCATCTTTCAAACATAATTCGAGCTCCTCAAGATGTTCCTCTTGTCCCTCATGGGCATCATGGAGCCGGCCCTCTATATGATGAAGTTCCTCCAGTAGCTCTCAATTCTATCATGTCATTTGCAACTGATATGGTTGTTGGAAGCATAACTTTGTTTGGGTTCTCTATTTTTGTTTTACTTCTTACTCTTATTCTTAAATGAATGTAATGTAATGTTGGAGTGATTGGGTTGTTGTATGTTGTTATGGAGATTTGGGTTATTGTATGTTGTAATAGAGATTTGGGTTGTATAGCATATGGGTCAATTTCATATTTGTAGTAAAATTGTTATTATACTATTAAAGTGGTATTGTGATGTGTTGTGGATTCTAATTTTGAAGTAGTGTTATGTTTAAGGAGGTTATGAGAATTGAATGCAACAAAGCATTGACACCAAACATTACTCACCAGTACACTGCAATAAAGTAGACTTGTATTGATACCCTACAGTAAAACAAAACTATATTAACAACAAATGTCACTGCTAAACACCATCAAACTACACCACAATGGGTCCTGATCACCAAATGACTGAGCACCATCAAACTACAATTGCAGTGAACCAAACCTATTCAATGCTCTATTTAATGACATGTTCAATGAAACTACATTGCACTCGTTCACTGACACTTTGTCTATGTCATAACCTGTTTAGTGACCTGTCTCATGACATGTTCAAATATAGCATAACACTTTGTGACTCATAAATTATAATGACCTGTCTCATTTTGAATAACCATAGCATATCACTTAATATTACTTAACATAAATATTCTGAACATAACCAACATCAACAATGCTTAATAAGATTCATGGAAATAAAACCAAATTTTTCCTATCCCATGAACACAAGTAGTTTTCAGGTTAACATTTACAATCACCAAAAGTAAGCATAAGCCAAAACAGTAGCAAAGCAACCTCCAACAGCAACTTGGAGTGACAAAAAGCCTTGACAGCAATTTAGAGTGACAAAAAGCCATAATAGCAGCAAAGCAACCTCCAACAGCAACTTGGGGTGACAAAAAGCCTTGACAGCAACTTGGAGTGACAAAAAGCCTTGACAACTACTTGGAGTAAAAAAAAGCATTGACAACATAAACAACATAGACATAAGTGGCCATCCTCCTACAAAAACCAACAAATGCTGCAATTAAGAGCTTTCTTCACTATCAACAAGCATACTCACTATCCATCATTGACCTATCAATGAACTAACCAAATTGTTATGATTTGTAAGAAGTCATACCAATATACAAAAAACATAAGTGATGACACCATGTGCGGCGTGGGCTGGATACAACCCATAAGAGGAACAATGGGCTGGGTAATTGGCCATGATCCAAACTGAAATACCTCAAGTCAGGCCTAAGTTTGGAAGATGAAATTGAAGGACTGCCAAAAGAGATTAGGCCCATTATTTTAGAGGCCTGGAAGATAAGCTCATCACAAGAAGTTAGTTAGTTGGTTTCTAGATCACTTGTAATGATCTATAAGTAGGGGTGAGATTGAGAAAAAAAGAGGAGGGAATTCTTGAAGTGTAAGGATTTTCGGTAAAAATATAGAGAGATAAATTTTCTTGTATCTTCAATGGCGCCGTTTATGGGAACGATGATGATCGATTCATGCTTGATCAATATTGAGTTGATTCAGACTAATTCATGAGGAAGATGCTTGATCTCTGGAAGCTGAATCCAGATCTAAGAGATCGTGATTTATTTTGTAGAAGTTTTGATTCCCATTGAGTTCGAGAGATTGGCGTCAGATCTACGCAACTGAGATTTGTTTGCGGCAGTTAGATCTGACGAGTTAAAGGTTAGAGAGGTTCAGATCCGGTGAGTTGCGAACGGAATTCAGCCAGTTCGAGTCCAGATATGGCACGATTTGCATTAGCAAAGTTGAGATCAGATCAAGAATTGGCGGTTGATGACGTTGCTCCGTTCAGGAATCATGATCGGTGGTGAGAACTCCAATCCGATGGAGAATGACCAGCAAACAAAACTTGATGAGTTGATGGACATGATCGAAGCTCTGAGAAGAGAGAATGCAGAATTGAGAGCTGGAATGAAGCGTCGAGAAGTTTTGGCAATACCACAACCGCCTCCGGTAGGCGAGAAAGGAATGCAACCTGATGTTGCACATCAAGGCGAGCAAGCAGAGGATAATCACGTGAATCTTAACCACGAGGAGATGAGGCCAAATGATTTACTGTTGAATGCTCATCGCGCTGAAGATCGTGAAGGATCAATTCACTTGGATCCACGGCTTGAGCAGATCAGGCGGAACGAAGCCATGACTTTTGATCCATATTAAGAAAGGACAAATCGAGAGGAAGCAATGGAGTTTAGCCACCACAAAGCTGCAACGCCTTGGCAGAAGGAGTTCACAGAGGAAATATCGCTCGATCTGCCTTATCGGCCTTCAATGGCTACATACGATTATCGAAGTTCAGAAAGGAGATCCACAGATTAGAGAGCTGTCACAGGTTCCAAAGAGAAAATGAGGCCCTCCGCTAAGCAGCTCGGACGGTTGACTCACCGTTTACCAATGAAATTCTGAATGCTCCTAGTCTGAGGAAATTCTCCATACCTGTTTTCATTCTGTTCAACGGAACAACTGATCCGATTGATCATGTATATCACATTCAGTTGAAGATGGCCCTGAACATGGAGAATGACTCCCTAATGTGCAAGTGCTTTCCTACAAGCCTAGCTGGACTAGCGCTCAACTGGTTCAAGAACCTATTAAGAGGTTCAGTTGATAGTTTTTGAAGCTTGTGTGATCGGTTCATAAGCCAGTACTACGGGAATAAGCGTCCGGCAAAGCATATTTCGAGCCTGTTCATAATGAAGTAGCATGAAGATGAGCGTCTCCAAGCATTTCTTTCCAGGTGTAACCTTACTAAAAGCATGGTGATTTAGTGCCATTCTTCTACAGCGGTTCAAACATTCAAGTTAGCAATGAATCGTGGCACCCCGTTCCACACAAGCCTAGTAGTGAACACGCCAAAGACTATGGATGAGTTGAATGAAAGAGCCGATGGTTTTGTGCGTCTGGAAGAAGAAAAAGCAGTCAACGTTCGGAAAACATCCATCATCTCGACAGAAGAGAAATCCAAAGCAAAGATCAGGCAAAAACAGGCTCAACCACAATGTCAGACCTCCTGGAAGGCAGAGAAGAGGCCCAGAGAGGAAGAGTTGAATACTCCACTGAAAATTACTCTGGCAAGACTATAACAGGAAAACAAAGATAAGTTTCATTCACCCCTGCTAATTAGGTAGCCCCTCGAGCAGAGGGATCAGTCTAAGCATTGTGCTTTTCATAGCGATTTTAGTCATCAGACTAACAAATGCAGGAATTTAAGGAGGCAGGTGGAGATGCTGATAGCCAGGGGGGAGTTTGTAGGTTATATCCAAGGGCTGGCGGTAGAACAGAACCGACCGATAGAGCAAGTAAAGAGGAGCCAAAAGCCGAGCTTCCATAACATACAACTAGTTCGAATCGTAAATGTAATTCATGGTCGACCTGAA
>JAOTQH010269949.1:0-10755 GCA_025631255.1 Cornus kousa | reverse complement strand
ACACACAGAGGAGTAGCCCTCCAAGCATCTCGAAAAAGGGCTCCCACATAGCAACCACTCCAAGCCTCAATCAACCCCTTGACTCCTAAAACATAGCAAAGCATACATAAAAACTGAACCATTTGCCTACAAACTTTAAAGAATTATAAAATTTACAAAAGATTCAATGTGACAAAGCATAATTACGCAAGGTACTCACAAGTGGGCCCAACCTTGAATTTAAACCGATGTAAGATCCCTCTCCTTTGAATTTGGTTTTTATTGAGCTTCTTCTGGATTGCGTCAGAGATTTAATTCCCAATTCCGATGTTGATTCGCGTTCAACATGGGCACTCACGAGTCTGTGTAACGTGTATGTAATTTCTTTCTTGCTAGGTTTGTGTAACATACTTTTTCTGCATCTTTAGATTTTCAATTTCTGGAAGTCTGAAGTGGTTGTTCTTGAAGTTTATGTGGGTGTTGATTTTTGGTGCTCTTATATTGTGATTTGTGAGATTATGTTTATTGGACATTAATGAATTCTTCTTTTTCATCGCTTGAGACAAATTTATTGAATATTTTCTTTGTTTAGGTTAATCATTTGCAAATATATACGCATTTTGTATCCTCTGTATTGCCTTTGGTCTCATTTCAGTTACTATTTTTCTTTTTTCCAGGAGGTGCATAAAGCTCTACAGTGATTTCTATTCCTCTGACATGATTATTGCTTCTCCTCTTGGTTTGATCACCGTAAGCATTCTTCATTTACATGAAATTTTTTAGTTTCTAAGTAGTATAAACAAGGACTCGATATGATGCGGATTCAATGACACTTTGAATCCCTAAAAAGTAGGACACATACATTCATGGACACGAGGATTTTGTAAATATAAAATCATAAAGATTGTTATATTATATATGCTATTATCCTAATTCGTCATTACAATTATATTCTTATGCTATGTGAAAAAGTGTCATTGCATGCTTAACTTGTAGAGATCATGTGAATGATGTCAATTTTTATTGAAGAAAAAAGGTTAGAACTTTGATGCGTTCATATTATGTCAAAGATTGTCAGACATGGTTATTTCTATATGTGTTTCTGTTATATATGACTTGTATTGGAAGTGTCTAGGATGTGTCGGCCAAGTGTATGTGATGTGTCATCTAAGTGTTTGAAATAATGAAATCCACTAAGCATTGGACACGTGTCTAGGAGTGTCCCTGAAATGTCGATGCCCAATATGGATTGAAGTGTCCGTGCTTGATAGGTTTTTGAGAGTTTATATATATATTATGATCTGGGTAACTACTGTAATATATTTATTTGATTCTTTTCACTTGTAACCACTGATGACACTTGAATTTGAGAGCTTCCAGGAGAGGTCCACATGGCCTGTCTAATGGCACCATTGTTTGTTTTGGACCCCATATATGCTCTACTGACATGTGTATGTTCATACCGTTTAAATGAGCCGTCAAGGCATGCATAATGAGGCTGCTGGCAGTGGCAGCTTGGCATTAAATGCAATTTGTGCTGATCTCTTGCTAGCTGATCCATATGAGGAGCGAATAAGAAAGAGACACTGGACATATAACCTTTTTAGAGGGAAAAATGCAATGAATATGTGTCCCTTTCTCATTGGAAGCCCTTCACGTGTGAACGTGGCATTAGGCTGCATATGTGGCCTTGTCTATAAATGTCCCCTTCAATTTGAGCAATAAAGATCCTGGTCCTATTATCATCCGCACTATGGAATTTGGGGCTCTACAATCTCCCTCTTCTCTCCTCTCCTCTCCTTATCTCCTCCGCTAACCAGTTTCTCTTTGACCCTACTGGCATTAGATGTTAGAACCCAAAATAAACCACCCTTATCACACATTTATACTCAATCTATGAGAGTCTATTTTCATGTTTTGTTAATTTTTTCTTATTTAAAATAATGCTTTATCTGAAGGCCCAAATGAATCTTCATGTGTTTTAGATACTTCATATAATTGGACTGGTTAAAGAGTTGAGGGACATGCCTATTACAGTTTCAAATAAAATGCTTATACTGGTGCAAAGCTGTGGACTGTTTCGAGTTAGGCAAATCCATTGTGAAACAGACTGTGACTATTTTTGAATTTGTCAAAACAAAAAGCTAATGTAATGCAGAGATTCTGTTTTCTGGATTCCCTCCAGCAAATTGTTTTAGTGAAACTCTTGTAATATTGTCTGGCATTGTGTCGTCTTTTAATCTCTCCAAGATATGACATTATAAGGATGGACAAAAAGCCTTGACAAAATACACTTATCACAAATTCATGTTGTCAAATGCTTCAATAAAATCTTGTTTTATTTTTATCCCCAACTTATAGTCGTCTATTTTAGAATAGTGTTGTAGAAGCTTTTAAGTGATATTGCTTTATTCTTTCTATATTTAACTCTGTTGAAGTGAAAATTCTGCACACTATATTATAAACAGCGAAAGCTATATATGTATTAAAGGTCAAGTAAATGTCGTACTTTTTTACCCTTTTGCTGCATTAAATACTAAATTGATTTTATACTTGCACAGAGCTCAATTTCATATTTTCATGTTAATTGTTGATTCGGTCTTGTTTGAGGAGGAGGGTAATATATAGATACTTTATATTATGGATAATTGTGCAAGTGATTTTAGATTTTTTATTTATTTTTATTGGCCTCTGACAGAAAATTGGTGAGGCTGAAGTAGACAAGGAAAAGGATGTTGATTATCTTTCTTCTATAGAGGTAATTTATGTTTCTTATCAGATGGATGTTGAGAACTATGAGCCTATACTTAGTACATCTTTAGTCTTTGTCTATGATCATTTTAGTTTCCTTTTATGCACAGTTTTTTAGTGCATCTCTAGTCTGCACTATGTTCATTTCAGTTTTCTTGTATTGAACAGGTTTTAATTATTGATCACGCAGATGTAATCGCAATGCAGGTACATTATGCACCAAATTTATATACTGGATTTTATTTATTTATTTTTATTGTTTTGCAGTTTAAATTTATGTTATTACTTTTTTGTTTACTTTTTTGGTGAGACTTGGTGCAGAATTGGTCCCATGTGAATTCAGTAGTTGAACAATTGAATTGCATACCGTCTAAGCAGCATGGGACTGATATTATGCGCATTAGACAGTGGTATGCTATAATTTTCTGTTTCTTAATCAAATTTTGTTTTCTTTTCTTCTCCATATTTTCTCCTTCATTCAAAGAGGGGTATGGGAGCCTTTGTAAAATAGTTACAAGAAGTTTCCTTTTCCATGTTCTGAAGTATATATTTCTATTTAGTGTAGTTGTACATGTCTATTTTTTTACAAAAAATTCCTTGATTGTGTTATCTGACAAATATTTTCCTAGTTGGGATCCAAAATTTGGTCATATAACATTCTATTTGATTTTATCTTATTTTTTATTTGAACTTAACTCTTCCTTTTGATGCTTCCATGATTAGGTATTTTGATGGGTTTGCGCAGTTCTATCGGCAAACAATTATTTTAGGTTCTTATCTAAATCCAGGTAATTTTTCTCCCACTACTTTTGACTATAATATTTACTTTATTTATCTGGCATTTCACTGAATCATAGAGATTGGGATAAATTACATATACTATTATCCGTATGACCTCTGTAACAGCAGTTTGGAACCAGGATTTTTAATTTTTGTTTGAACATCAATATCCATTATATGCTAGATAATTTAACATGACGCAAGAAGATTCAAAATTTGAAATTTCCACATCTTTCTAATCCTTCATCAGATATGAAGTTGGTTTGGTGAACTTCTCTGAAAAATGTACTACTGTTGTGCATGCTAACATAAGGAAATATTTTACTCCCTTCAAATCCCCTCGGACCAATATTTCAGAAATTAAAGAAATCTAATCTAGATTTTTACTTTCTTGTCCAGACATCAATGCTTTGTTCAATCACCATTGTGTAAATTACCATGGGAAGGTGAGTTCACTATTCCTCATAGCATTTATGTTCTTTGTACTTACACCTAGGTTTGTGAAGACTATTATTAACGCTGGCATTTCAAAATATTTATTTCTAAATTCCTTTATGCTTGAAACTTTTGCATGAGTTCTACTTTTTAAGTCTTATGGCCTGTGGCTTGCTCAACCATTTGCCTATTATGCTTCTTACACCGCTGCTTACGTGCCATGCACCTGATGTACAACTGTTAGCATTTTTAATTAGTGACAATCGTGTTCCCTTTGTTTTTTGTATATAATTTTTCTTTAACCATGTTTTCTGGTTAAATAATAATTCTTGAGTGGAACGTGTTTTGCCTGTATTACTTTGCATATGTGAGAAATTCATCTGATTTAGTTGATTATGCATTTTAATATACTCTGAATGACAAAAAAAAAGAAAGGGGGGGGGGATTGTAATTCAAATCATTTGTAAGATATTATTTCTTCTTACCGAATCTGATTAGTTTGTATATTTCTAAATATAAAACGAAATTATCAGGATTTTATTCCCAAACAATGCTTGTATTGCTTAAAAATTTACACTATTACATCTTAGAACACTGGTAAATTTTACTTGAGCCATCTTCTTGCTTATTGAAAGAAAACGCTGAGTTCGTTTTATATATTTAATTACTTCTTGCAAACTCTGTGATGTTTAAGTTATTAGTATTTTTCAGGTGAAGTCGGTGTGCGATTATAAAGGTGTTCTTCCGAAAGTACTGCTTCAAGTACGACAGGTATGTACACAATAGTGTGTATTTCTCTTGCCTTAATGATTGAATTGAACTTTGGTGCTGGACTGTCACGACCCACCTTGCCTGTTTCCATTAAGGAAGTGTTTACTTTTGTCATTTCACCTTAATGGTAATTGAAAGAATCAGTAAGTTTCCTAAAATTGTGAAAGGAAAGGTTGATTAATTGTGTGTATACTGAGCAGGGACCAGTTGAACACTATTGTATAAATGTCCATATATATATTTAATGCTAGCTACTGTTAAGAATTAACTAACAAATTTGAAATCAAAACAAGTCATGTGCTCAAACACACTATATCACACATACATGTACTCTATATTTAATTTCACCTAGGCATCAACAATATTCAAGCAATTATATGATTTCCCACTAGTTGTTTTATTAACACACACACACACACATGTATGTATATAAACATAATCTTTAGTTTTCCCTCCTCCTAACCCAATTCTATATTTATTACTATTCATCATTTCTTTATGCTTGGCATGAACAGTGGTGTTACCCATTAACAATTTGCTATTCGTATGGATTTCCTATGAGGCTTACAACTTCACAACATATTATGCATATACACACCCAATTTTGTCATTACACGCCATTTCTGTTCACTGATCTTGCAACAATTTTATTTTATTTTAAATCTAAACCATTACTTTTGGTTTAACTCTACATTAAAAAGAATAAGACATTCACTTGTGAAATTTAGCCTTAATGTAAGAATAAATCTATTGTCTTATGCATAATTAACATTTAATTCTTAGGTTAAGAATATGTAACTTTACATAATTTTTAGTTTAAAAAAACATACATTAACAAAAACAAATATATTTACCTACTTTTTAACGATTCCAAAAGCTTGATAATTTTCCTGGCCTTGTTCCAATGATTCTCTCTTCTTCTCCTTATCAAGACAACCCTAGTTTTCCTCGCCGCCCTAGTTGACTTCTCCTTCCTCTAAAAATCGTAATATTGGTATATATATATATATGTTGCAGCACGCGTGGATCGGATGGTCTTTTCTCTCTATCATTGTCTCGCAAAGTCTTTTTCTTTGTGAATCCTTCGGAGTTAACGCCCTTTGGGATTTTTGCGAAACCCAGTCTGTGCAACTCCCAGGTCCTTACTGAGTCCGGCTTGTTTGAAGATGATCCCTTCACTTCACCAGAGGGGAGTCATCCTACACACGAAAACCAAGGATCAATTGATTAAATGAATTAGGCATTCTTGCGAAGGTCCAAGGAAATGAGCAAGCAGCGATGGATGAAACTCAAAAACTATATGAACTTTTTAATGCAATGCTTGATGCGGAGGAGTTTCTTATGAGACAGAAATCTTGGGTCCTGTGGTTGGAAAATGAATATAAAAAGACAGGAACTATATGAGCTGCCTTACCCAAAAGAGGAATATAGATCTTTTTAGGTCCTTATATAAGGCTTAATCCTGGCCATTTATTTATTTTGGTAAGTTAATTTTGATTTCCTCATTTTTTAGACTAGTTCCCTGGACCGTGTACTTAGATTAGACATTAAAATTTGTTTAGAGTGTGCTTTAGAGAATATAAAAACAATCACTATTAAATGCCTTTTTAACAGGTACATGCATATATATTAAATGTTGTTTAAATTGCTATTGTTGAGATTGGTTAATAATCCTTTAGTTCAATTATGGTAAAAAGATATATAATTTTTACCTAACGTAAACAACAAAATTTTAGATTAGGGAAAACAAGTATTTTACTCTTTTTTTTTTTTTTTTTTTTTTTTTTTTTTTTTTTTTTTTTTTTTTCTGATAAGTAAAAAGTATATTAGAAAATCATTCAAAAGGGGAACACATCCCTAATACAAGAAGAAAAAAAACTTAAGGACCAATAGCATCCAAAAGATCAAAACAAGTATTTTACTTACTGGCTTTCGAGCTCATCCCATTCTTTAACATTCTTCAAGTGTTAGGAAGAGAAGTTGAGATGGTGCTTTCCGTTGTCACATAGTTATCATTTACTTTGTTATTTAGTTGAATTGACTTCTTGAATTCATTGGGTTAATTTATTTTTTATTTGAGGTGGGATGTTGCAATTAATGTGAATTTATTCTTTACTTGGTATTTAGCTAAATTGTTAAGCCATGCCTTGAAATCCTCGTGGATTAATATAGTGTCGTACATTTTGTCAGGACTTGCCCCACCCTATGTAGATATTGTCCACTTTGCACACTCTCCTTGCTCATGGTTCGCAAATCGCGTTTACACAGTTAGGAGTCATCCACACATTTAAGTGCCAACAACCTCTCCCCCAGGGCGATGTGGAATGTCACATAAATACATTCAACGCATTGCAAGAACTAAGTCCTTGGAATAAAAATAACAGCTGTCTGATGATTTAGAGTAATTTGGTAGGACAACACCGGATTCTTTTTAACTTTATTTTATTTCTGTGAAATTATGCGCCTTGCATTCATGAAAAAAATAAATTATGCGCCTTACTTTTTTTTGTTACCTCAAATTTGGCCAGACGATGATTTACAGTTCTCTTTTATACAGTTTTGTTTTGTTGACGGCAATTTTCGATTCTGTCAGCTCTTTGTGTGGTCAACAAAGCCTTTCTTATAAGCTTGTCTGTTTTTCTCCTTTTCATCATTGCAGATTTATGAGCGTTTTGATCCAGAATCAATAGTAGATGCTGATGATGCTCGTCTTGAATATTTTGCCAAGAAGGTTTGTTTAAAAGAGTAATCTTATTTTTTTTTGTAGTGGAAATATTTACCCCTGTAGTAAGAACTTTTAGTAGTTTCTAAATCTATACTTTCTGCAGTAAAATTTTATTCAACTGAAGTTTGGTTGGTTAATTGCACCAACTGATGATACATGTAGACGAGGGATGGGAGCTGAAGTAACTTTAGTTTGTTTGTGTGTGTGTGTGTGTTGAAAAAATATGAAGAATTTGAAACTGATACGTTTGTTGAATACACTTCTGTGAAGTGAAATAAGTAAGGAAATTTTATAGAAGTAACAAACCTAAATCTAGTTGTTAGTAGTGGTATGCTAGTTTCAAAATTTTTAACTTCAGGTCAAGGTTCAAGACATTTTAGAAGAGTAAATTATTTATAAAAGTGTATAAAATTTAAAGTGCCTTTCAAATGTAATTGGCTCCCAAGTAGAAATGCCTTGCTGTTTAATCTCTGTGTTTGAGGTTTGGTGAAAAACATGAGGTGCTCTTTGGCAAGAATTTTATCCATCTATTTTGTCTCCTTTTTCTTTTTTCTTTTTTGGGAGGAGGGGTTAAGTTTAGTGGAATCTGTAAATATAAATCAGAGTCTAGATTTTAACTCTTTAAATGGGCAATATCCCACCATTCACATGTGCACACGTATTTTAATTAACATGTTCTTATAATAGGAGCAAAAGGAAAAATGAACACTACATTTTTTATTTACACTTCTGATTGCTTTACTTTAGAGATCCCTTCGGCTACAATTGATTAGGAAATATAAAACTACTGATGACCCTGAACCAATAAACCTTAAACCCAACTATTTTGGTCGATTACATAGATCAAATAATAAGTCATGAAGGTTTGATATTATTATATGGTTGGCTCTTTCCTAGCATCACTGAGAAATTTAAATAGTTGGCAAAATTCTTGGGAAGCTGGTTGGTGGCAGGAGAGGGGCCTACTATGAAACATTACTGACACCATTTCATGGGTTGGAAACCTACTTATTATGAAGGAGTTCAAACTCAAACAACCAAAGAAGAATGCAACATGCTTCCTTGAATTGACTAAAGATTTGGTGGAGAGGATGACCTATTTTGATTTAGAGAAGAACATTTATCATTGGTTCATTTAATCCCATAACACTGTCAAATGATGTGTTCCGGAGGGCGACAGTTGAGAAAAATTGTCTTTTACCATTTTGTTCCATACTTCTTGAACCTTTAACTTTCTATATGTAATTATCACTTTGTAATGAATGGGTCCCACATAATGTCTGATTGGTAGGATGTAAGTCCAATAAAATCACTTTTAGTTCATTTAGTGGCAAAACTTGCGCGCTAATATCTACAGCATTGTTCATATTTGGCATTAAATTAGAAGCTGCAGAAGCACCCCGCACCATCTTTGTGAAGTTAAATGCAAGTGTTTTTGTAGAATTATATTGTTTTTCTTATATCGGGTTCTCAAATATAATCGTTTGTGAAGTAGCCACCTTGGATCAGGTTTATGGCTGAGTTTAACAGTGCTTTTTTTTTCTTTTTCTTTCTTGCATCAATGAGGGATCTAAAGATGAAATGTTGGTAATTTTCTCAATGCAGGTGTTTCCCAAGATAAAAGATTCTGTTCAGGTATTAATTTATTTTTAAATTTCATCTGAGACTTTATAATTGTATTTTGATGCACCTAGGACTACAACTAGATGCAATGCTAGTAAATTTGTTAATGAAGTTTTTTATTTTTTCCTTTCCTTTTTGTTCTTCTTTTGGGGACCATATTGTGCAGGGTGGGATCATGCTATTTATTAGTTCCTATTTTGAGTTTGTTCGGGTTCGAAATTTCTTGAAGTCACAGGATGTGTCCTTCTGTCTTCTTGGCGAGTAAGTGTCTTTTTGCTCTTTTCACTTTCAGATTTTGATAAGTTGTAAGAGTTTTCATTCAAAACACCTCTGGTGTTGAATTTTAAATATTAGTTTCCTGTACTGGTTGCAGATGTATATAGCACAAGAAATAACATGATTATTCTTTTACATGTTTAGGTACACAAAACAGAGTGATATTTCTCGTGCACGGGTTTGGTTTTTTCAAGGGAGGCGGAAGATCATGCTTTACACTGAGAGAGCACATTTCTACCACAGATATAAGGTTTATTTCCAGTGTCTTTGACCTTTATTTTCCTTTTCCTGGTGGAAAAGTTTGCTAAAGTGCTATTGCATGTGCCTTTGTAGTGAAATTTTTATTGTTTTTTTCCTGGTTTAAGTGGTCATATCGGAAATTTACCCTTTTGGAGTTCACAAATGCACCCGATATGGAAACTTTGGCTTTCTTAAAGTAACATATGTCCAATTATATATGTAGGAAGAACAAGCTTGTAGTCTTCTATATCAAATGAACTCTTTCTGTCTACTTCACATCAAAAACACAACCCACCCTTCCTGTGTAATAACTGAGGCATTCTTGGTGAAATTGGCAAAAAAAGTGTTGGATTCTTCTCAAGGCCTTTCGGTTGACCTAAACAATTTGTTTGGTTAAAAGAGGTCAGCTACATGAAGGGTTTTAAAATTTTGCTTACTTATCAAATATTTTGGCATTCTTAAAGCAATAAATTTGAGATTATTTTGGATCCATTAGGATACATTTTTTTATGTTGGTTTGCTTGCCAAAAGGGATCTGATATGATAGGATGTGATGTTGCATTATATTCTTGTACTCATCCTTCAGTTTATAAGGTTTTTTTTTTTTTTTTATCATTTTCATTTCACACCTGTATATTAACAATACTAATATTCAATATTCTCAAAACAATCTATAGGATGCTAATTTTAGTCATTTGTGAATTATAATACAAATATTACAATTGTTTGTTTGATACCATTATGTTACACCTTCTACAGTATTAGAAGTCTAGTTGTTGTTGACAACAAATATTCAATATGATTCCACAAGATTTAGTTTTGTTCAAGTAACGGATTCTAGCCAATCGAAAAGATCTTCTGATCAATCCAGAGATCATTTGGATTCCATTGGTAATGAGGATTCGGAATATTACACATTGATCAATCAAAGAGAGATTCAATAACTAAAAGAAAGATCGATTCTTTGGGATCCTTCCTTTCTTCAAACGGAACGAACGGAGATAGAATTAGACCGATTCCCGAAATGCTTTTCTAGATATTCCTTAATGTCCCGGCTATTCACGGAACGTGAGAAGCAAATGATTAATCATCTGCTTTCGGAAGAAATCGAAGAATTTCTTGGGAATCCTACAAGATCCATTCGTTCTTTTTTCTCTGACAGATGGTCAGAACTT
>JAOTQH010269938.1:0-10755 GCA_025631255.1 Cornus kousa | reverse complement strand
GTGTAAAATAACTTGTTGAAAATTGATATGTAAATTATTTTTATTAAATTTTAATATATATATTAAATATATTTTATAACAACCAAACACCAATTTTAACTAAAAAAAAAAACCAAACACCAAAAAAATACAAAAAAATATTTTTCTCAGCCTTTCTATAATCCATTTGCTAAGACCATTTCATTCATTTGAATGGGAAGCCCAACCATATATTTTTTCCTAATAGCCCATATGACGAGTAGTAGTGAAATTTTATTTGGGCCTTATAAAAAAAGTTAGTGGTGAGTAATAAATGTATACAGAAACCCTTTTTGGAATGGACCTAAATGGTACGTATATATTTTGATGACATTGTTAAAATGGACCTCCAATGGTTCGTGTATATAAACCAACTGACCAGGTCCAACTTCTTATTCCTTAAATTTTTTATTATTTTTCTTTTGGGCAAGTTAAGTCCTTAACTTAAAACAAATAATCCCAATATTTATTTTTAGATTTTTTTCTTTCTTTCTATGAAGTCCTTATAAAACTTTTGTTATTGATTGCGTATGTAACACAGTAGCTTTGAACATTGATGGCAAAACTTGAGCTCATGCTCACAACATTCCTACACTCAGCTGAGTTAGTTGTGAATCTTGTGATGGTTAACGTGGACCATACTATAATTTTGCCAATATAATTAGACAAATGTGGAGATTCGAGCGCTTACCCAAAACTGAATTTTTTTTTTTTTTTTTTTTTGAGAGGGAGATTTTGGTAATTTTTGCACTTGTTATGTTGTTTAAGTGTGAGGGTATTTATTCATTACATTCTGTATCCGTTGTTTTAATCATCATAATGAAATTTTTGCAACCCCTTTGACGTCACCCTGAAATTTAAGTAAGCCAAGTAAATCTCTGTGTTCTTATTATGTGTGCATGTGGTTTTTTTTTTTTTTTTTTTCTTTTCATAATTGAATGTGTGCATGTTTGATCTATTTATTGTGTTTTTTTTTATTTAATTTTGCTACAAATCATAACATATATAATACAAGTGAGAATATAAAACTTTAATATTTGTGAACAAATCCAAGAATTTCATCACTTTTCAAAAAATAAATAAAAATAAAAAAATCCAAGCATTCCATCAATTGGGTGGAATGAAAAACTCTGGGCCCAGGCTTGATTTTACTCTATAAGAGCACAGGAGCACATTTCCCTGTTCTATAATTACAACCCGAGGAGAGAAGACTTGAGATAGACTAAACATTTTAATAATCAGATAACAACAACAAAAAAAATTGTTTGCCAAATACCATGCCACAAACGAATTTTAATTAAAGAGAGATGTCACCAATGCCTTGAACAAATTTTATAAAAACCTTTGCATCTTCAATGTAATGCATTAGTGTTACATTGTGTTTTTTTTTTCGGTAATTAAGTGTTACATTGTTATTGTATGAGCATCGTTTAGTATTGTTTGAATTGTGCTTATTCAAACAAATAATCACAAAGAGCAATCATGAGCGACCTGGTACTGTAAGTCCACAGAGCAAAAGAAATTGAGAGTGATCAAAAGAGAACAAACAGGTAGAGCTTTATTACAGAGAAATGGAAACCAATACAGAACCACAATGGAAAGTCTCCTTCACTTCCTCTCTGCAATACAAATAGATCATCTAAAATCACAACCAGCCATCACTTTAAGCTAATCGACTCTTACATACTCTTAACCACCTTCACAATGGCGACAACATTTTGCTACTGCACTAATTTTGGTACTCTGCAAACTAATTAAACTTCGATTTCACAACCACCCATCCATCACTTTAAGCTATAATAGATTCCTACATACTCTAAGCACCTTAACAGTGGTGACAACATTTTGCTACTACACTAATTTTTCTACTCTGCAGACTAATTAAACTTCGATTTTTCTACTCTGCAAACTAATTAAACTTGGATTTCAACGGTCCATCTGTAGAACTCCTCCTCCGTTACAGGAATGCTCAGGGTCAGTAATCCGGTAGCAGTGTCGTAAGTGAAGTCGGTGCTAGCATTATCCACAGTGCATTTCAGGGGACACTGAGAAGAGTAAGCGCCAAACCGGCCACATCCCCTGACTTTGAGTGCAATAGTTGCCGACGGAGATAGGTTTTCACTGGATGGCTCAGAAATAAGGTCTCCATCAAACGACCCGTGTTTTTTGTCTGAAGCCAAATGCACTTCAAACTGCTCCACAGCACCACTGGTGTTGAGCATGTCGAGCAAACCAATTGGTGCAAAGGAGATGTTCTTTGTGATTTCCTGCATAAAGAAGTATCAGATTAATGAGTAAAAGGTATAGTCCATGAATTACAGAGCATCTTGGTAGTAAAGAAAAATTACTCTTAGAATAAACTCACCTTCAGGGGACAGAAATGGTAGAGTTCATACTCTAGAACTTTAAGTGTCACAGGAAGTGAGGCATCTTTTGGTAGTCTAATTACTTCCCCTGAAATTTAAACAGATGACTTTAAGTATGAAGTAGTCACAAAATTTTGCAAAGACATTCTTCCTTAATTTTAAATAGATATAATTTCTTAAGTCCCCAAATGTTCAAGCACTCAAAAGAATTTCTTAAGCAAGGCAAAGTGAGGAAGATGAATCCTTAAACATCTTTACTACTATGATAGACAAAGTTACCTGATCTGTGGCAAAAAACTACACTTTCACCATTCCAATCTGGGCCAGCAACCTGGGGCAGAACATCGACGTCGGTGGCCTGCACAGAGCCAGTGAGGGTGCTGGGAGATGCATCATGGATTTTAGTTTTCTTCTCGATCTTGCACCAACCCGCACCTTGACAGTTGAAAACACCAACCACACCAGCGCATTTATTGGCATTCCATATTTTAAGCAAGCTGCAAGAATATATCATTTGAATTTAGTTTTTTGATAAAACCAAAATGTTCCAAGAGATAAATGTTGGTTTTAAAATAGAAAGTAGATATCAAGTCACAGACCTGGTCCCATCTCTTGCTGGATCAGCGAAAAGACAATCACGAGTTGGCCTGCCAGGTAATTCGGCACGGAGCACTGATCCATCAGGGAGGACCAGCTTCTTCAAAAGCTCAAAGTTGTGGTTGCCAGGCTTGTCACTATCCAGACATCAAACATAAAAGAATTGTAATTAGGTCACAATTACTTCAGGTTTAATTTAGCGCTTTAGTTTTTGTTTGGAGGGGGGAATGTATCAAATATTACAATACCTGACGTAAATTGCACATCCTCCAACTGTTCGAGCAGCAGCATGATACTCTGCAGCAGGATGTAAGCTCTGCAATGCGATGTTTTGTTCATCAATGTCTCTTATATTGCTCTTGCTTTAATGATGTTCAACTTAATTGAAGTCAACAAAACCTGTAAACATTACATCTAACATACTTACATGAAACATATCCCAATCAGGTTGCATGAATTCTCCCAGGAACAAAGTGTTGTAAGCCACAGACGAGATATGGATGGTGTGAGAAGCAGGATCATGAGGGTAAAAATCATCAGAAGCCCTCACAACAGAAGTCTGCTTGGCACTATAGATCCCGTCGGTATTGTGGCACATGCAAGCAATGCATCCATTGTCAGGGAAGTTCCGCGCAACGGAAGCTTCCAGGGCCTGATGGTAGGCACGAGTGAGAGAAACTCTGCCACCGTGGCCAGCACCAAGGGTCTCAATAATGTTTTGCACATCAACTTTGACTCCATCTACTCCACAGGAAGCTAGGTAGGCATGAAGCTCGTCGTAGAAGTTAAATACCTTCTTTGGATGCACCAGGCCCAGTCCATGAACAGCAAGACTGTCCATGACAAGGTCCGGTTGGTTGCCCAGTACACCTGGAGACTGAACTGGGTATGCCAAAGCAGTGTCATAGTGTTCCATGCCAGTAGCTGCTGGTTTTACTCCGCCCCAGTACCCTGCTAGAGCATGCCATACATACACATTCCTGTACAAATCGAAAAAGAGTCGAGGAAACTTATCAGTAAAGTGTGCAATGTTGTATGGTAATTTTTTTTTTTTTTTCCTAGTTGGTACTCGAACACACTTGTTTCTTCTGAGACTTAAACCTCTGACCTCTCTTTGAAAAGTAAGAGGCTGATACCGCTGCCACTGGCTCGTTGGTGTATGATAATTTTTTTCCTCTTTGTAATCAAACATTATATTATTCCAACAAGTTAAATCAATTTCTCTAATCAGGGCAAGAAACCATTGAGATTGCATTATTCTCAAAATAGAACAGCATGCAACATTTGGTTGTTAAATTTGACATTTAACATAAAAATGATAAATGACATTTAATACATCATTTTAATCGAGGGCAGGGTAAAAAAAAATTATTTAAAATCTTTGCTATTCAAGGGATAGGGAAAAAGGAAAGGTTTGCAGCACTTCCCTAGATCCAAAGGAGAGTACTTGGTTCCTCCCAAGTACCGAAACGACTATCATGCCTGAATCTAACTCGGGTTCATGGTGGTGGAAGTTCTAGAACAAGGGCGGGTAACCAACAACTATTTAAAATCTTTGATAATCAAGGGGCAGGAAAAAAATGAAAGAAAGGTTGGCAGCCCTTCTTAGTTGTTTGTGAAACTCAATATGAAAAACGAACACAGACGAAGTAGCAAAAACAAAGTTAGACAACTTACTTAACGTTGTGGTGCTGTTTGGCTTCATCTACAACGTGCTTGAGGCCTGGTGCCTTGTCATTGTTCTCTCCATTCTTTTGAAATTTGGCATTCTCCTTTATTCCTGTCAGTCTGTTAGCAAATCTGCAAGATCAAATTCTAAATAAATTAAGAACTTATCATCACTTGGATAGAAACAAAATAAAATAGGATGAGTATGTGCATGCATAAGAAGATCCAGTCGAAGATCAAGTCTTCTTGGCAACCCAATAGCAATCCTATATTAGCAACATTATTACGTTCTCCTCACATACATGGTACCATATTAAACATATTCAAGAACTAATTCTCTCTTCTACTTTTTTTTAATTTCTAGTTTTGGAACCTATTTGTTATGCTTATTTTATGCAATTGGACTCCTAAATCTTTCACACAATTGGTACCATATTGATGCTAATATTGCTTGATTTAAACAGAGGAAGAAAGAGAAAGGTGTCTTACTGTGCTCCTTCTTGTACAACACAATTTGAGTCCTTGGCTTCGTTACCAATCTGTTGCCAGCCATCATCTATAATTAGGAACCGAGGAGGAGTCCCTCCCTCTGACAAGCTGCAGTAAATATCACAGCACAACTTTAATAATTTCAATCTTTAAATAGTAAATAGATTCTTAGAATTTTCTTCTATCTGTAGTTAGAATCTAATTAATTTTTGTACTCCATTTAAATTCACCTTTTAAGGCCCTGTTCAACGCCCTCGGCTGTAACATCAGTGTAAAAAGCATCCCATGTACACCAGCCAAACCAGTCAAGGAAAGACGGCAACTACACATCCACCAAAAGAATCACAAGATTCACTCAGAAAACCCACTTTTTCCATCAAACAAGTTGTGAACCCTTTTATGCAAGAAAACAAATCAAGGGACTTACCTTTTTCTTCTCTCGGTGAACAAAAGTTTGCATGTGTTTCTCTACCTCTCTGTTTCAATTAAAAAAAAAAAAACATTTAAGATGAACCATGAACCAACAGGGCAAATCGAAAATGAAATCAGACACTCTTACACAAGAACATTTGATTTGTACGTAAAGGGAGAGGACTTACTTAACAGCCTGGTTGATGACTTCAAAGGGATTGGTCCCAGCATGCATATAGACAAGGTAAAGCCCTTGGTTGGTTTTGACAGCATCATCTCCTACAAAACAAGTCACGCCACAAAAAGCAAAGTCATTTCGACTTCTTTGAACTCAGATCATTTCTATTTTGTATTCATCAAATGGGGATGGTGGTGGTTTAACCCAACATATGCCCCTATGTAAAAGAACATTTCCAGAGCATGTTGATGTAGATGTAGCCTACACAATATATATATAATGGACATGATTTACTCACCACTCTCGAGGCAAATCTCAAGTTCATTCCTCTCGTTGCCTTGGAGAACAGCTCGGAACTGGCCCTCAAGGAGAGGAAGGAAGACTGTGTAGATAGTTGGGGCATCGTCTTGTTCCCCTTCAGAGACGTCTTTGCTCTCAACGAGCATGAATTGGGTCTCCAAAGGAATATCTTTCCCACATGTCCCCATTCTTTGAGTCATCCACCATAGCTTAAAACGGAAACAACACACGAATCGAAGACCCCTGTTGTAACAGAATGAGATGAACATAATTAATACTATTAACTTAGATAGACTTAGTAATTTTACAACAGTAATTTTATAAACAAGTTACTCCTAATTGGCTTACTCTAGCACTCCGACAGGGAAGACGTGAAGGCTTTTGCTATCTGACGCCGTGGCACCGATAAATGAACCGGCAGCAAGTCCACCACCAGATCCCGGAGTCAAAACAATGTTGTCAGGAACTCCCGTTAGTATGGTTTTCCCATGAGCCACGAGGTTCCCATCATTCACGGAGATTGTCGGTGTAACCGTCATCTTTGCACACCTTACCACTATGGGCTTACAATAAGCTACATCCACAAAGAAAGCAATA
Organism: Cornus kousa; assembly: GCA_025631255.1. Lineage (NCBI taxonomy): Eukaryota > Viridiplantae > Streptophyta > Magnoliopsida > Cornales > Cornaceae > Cornus > Cornus kousa. The sequence continues at coordinate 4,131 of JAOTQH010269938.1, read as the reverse complement.
AGCATGACATAGAAACTAAATATCACACACTAATTAACTGTGTAAAACGTAATAAAATAAGTGTCGACATTTGAATTTAGTAAACCACCATCGAGGGACGCGTTGTGTCATCTATAGTCTAGTTTGGCAATAATTAAAACTTAAGGCAGCTCTAAGAAATTTTCAAAAGAGTACAAAGTGCCAAGCTACAACAAACAAATTACACTTCAAAAAGCAAGAAAATGGTTTGGACTTTAAACAGGCAGGCAGCAGTATACTGTGGACCAAAGTGTCCTTTTAACTTTAGCAAAAGGCTTTGTGGAAAATAGGAACAGAGAACAAAAACAAAACAAAACAAAACAAAAACAGGAGAGAGATCAGACTTTGTGAAATCGATTTATCGGAAAAAAAGGATCGTTTTCGCTGTGAAGGATATAAAGAAAAGAAAAGGGGGGGCAAAAAGTTCAAAAATTGCCATTTTTCATGGGGAAAAATAATAATAATAATAATCACTATTAAGACTGGAAAAAGACGATTAACTTTTGAATTAAACCAATAGAATCACATGAACATAAAGAGATAAATTTAGACAGAGAAGGACAAATTTAAGCGTGAAAGCTGAATTCGCTCTGATTTAATCATTTCTGTTTAGAATCGCCTAATAGCCCTTAAGATCAAGATCACGAAAGAAAAGTCGACTCTCAAACTTGACTTTTAATTCCAGATTGAGTCGGCGAGGACAGCTGGTATCTGAGAGAGAAAAACTGTGCACAACATAGAGTCGAGAGAATCCAAGGGCATATTGGTGAAACAATCATATATAACTTTAAAATCTATCCAAACTCAACCATCAACATCAAAACTGAGATCAGAACTCTTCAATCACCTCTTGAACGCTTCGAATGCTTTCAATGAAACACAACAGTAGCTGAATAACTATAGGCATGTAAAAGAGGAAGGAGCTGTTCTTACTTACTATCATGATTAAATAAAATAAAAAAATAAAAAATATATATATGTAAAATTCACACCAAATCAATTTGAAATTTAACCATAAAATTCACCTCTGTATATGTAGCCGACTCAAAGACAAAATCTCTCGTGGAAGCTCTGATCAAACAAAAGTCGGATATATTTATATAAGCTAAATGTATAGAGAGAGAAAAAGAGCTAGAAACTAGTGAGAAGAAGTGCAATCCAGAAAAGGAATGCAAACTTCTAAGAGAGAATAGAAACGCAACGAAAGCAAATAGTAATGAAAGGCAATGATCAAACACTAGGATGAAGGATAAAAGTGAGAAATGAAATCACGTGGGTTTATATAGTCTGCTTGGGTTAAAGGTCGAACTCATTTTGATGAAGGATTGTGTTGATATTTTGACACGTGGAAATTGTACTGATCTTGCGTCCGTGAATTTTCGACTCTCTGAAGATAGATATTTTGATTAATATATAGTATAAAACATGTGCAGAGTGAAGTAAATTCCAAAGAAACGTTAATGTTGACGAAGCATTGTCTGACTGTCTATCTTGTTTGAAGAAAAAGCTTAATAAGAAACAGAAAGTAATACAAGAGATAACTATTTGAGTTACACTACTTTAATCTAAAGCATCGGATGGTTATATTCTTCTGTAAAGGAAACAATCTACTTGTTATTCAACATTAAGTTTATTTACTAATTAAAGCTTCAATTTTAGATCAAACATTAATATTATTAAATACATATTTATTTATTTATATATCTTTTATCTATTACAACGTAATATACAGTCACAAAGTGTAAAGTGAATAGTAACCGCATTAGTTAACAAATGGTGTCAAAATCTATTCCTAATGGAAGAGGAAATAATGTTTTGTACAAAACCTTTTTTATCATAATTTTTAAAATTAAAAAATATGTATTTATTTAAAATAGTGTTAGTTGGAATAAATTTTCAAAATGTTGAGAATTTTTTAGAAAGCTAATTATTTTTTTACAAATCAAAGGATGATCAAAAATTAAATATATATATATATATATATATATATTTTGTTTAATACTAAGTGATTGGAGTGTAAACTGCAAACAACTTTTTCTTTTCTTTTCATTTTATTTTATTTGTGTGATCCTGTTTTATTTATTTGTGTGATCAGTGATCCTGTTTTATGTTGAATATTGAACTTAAGTAATTCATTTAGTTGCCTTTTGCATCTTTATATATACTATTGCATCTTTAATACTTTATTTGGTGGTTTTTTTTTTTTTTTTTTCAACGTGCGCCTTGCTTAAGTTGGGCGCGCACCTCGCCTTGTGCCTTAGGCTCCAGGAGGCATTTGCGCTTCTGTGCGCCTTGAGCTTTTAACAACTATGCTATGATGTTTGTGATTTGAATTTTTGTTTATATCTGTTAGGTTCCGAGTTCTTTCCACACGTCCATAATTATGCATTCATATTAAGTAAAGCAGAGTAGAGACACAATATTTTTACATGGAAAATCCTAAATAAGATTTAGGAACAATCAACTATATATAAGAAAAAAGTTACAACTCAGTTAACAGCTCCCACACTTTAGAACGAATTACCTCTTGACACAGACTGAAGTCTGACGCTAAACATTCCACTCAAGTCTCCAGACCGTCCTACCCATCAATAGAATTTTCTCCTCAGGAATCCACTTCTCTAATGGTTGTCCATTCTTCTGCTGAGAAATCTGTTTGGTTGATCTGAATTGTCTCGATAAGCTTGATGAATTTCTATTTTGATGAAATCTTAATCACTTATAATGGTGTCTAAGGAAATCCTAGGTTGAATAATTTGGAATTCTACTCTCTATAAAGGAATGCATCCCAAGAGATATACAAGGAACAAAACAAAAAGAAAAGTCCTATTGACCCAAAGAACGGTAAGAACCCAAAAAGTCCACGATTTCATCTAAAGATATACAATTTCTCTCCATCACCCAACTAAAAAGAGAACTACTAATAGAAAATTTCAGCGCCCCAACGGAGGATTCCTATATTTTTCCTACCCTATCAACCCATAAACTATCTCTACGCATCAAGTCCCTCATGAGATTGCATCTCTCTCAATCTCATAAGTCTCAACCCATAACCTAGGTGCCTATTTATAGAGTTCCAAACTCAATTCCTTGTTGGACAAGGATTACAATTCTTTGGAGCCTAAGACTTGTCAAACAAGAAATTACCTAATAGAATACAACTCTAAAATAGAAACCTAATTAGAATAGGAATTTGAGACACAATTTCCAACAATCTCCAGTTGGCTCAAATTCTATCCAGCCAATTATCGCTTCCATGGCAATTAATCAGGACAATTCTTTTGTAGCTTCAATCTTGACAATCCTCCTGCAAAATTTCAATTGTCCACACTCACGCTTCTCGATCAGTGAAGCCTTCAAGGCTTCACCTTGACTACTCGAGCTCTATGCCATGGGCCCATCACGATTTTCTGACATCGTGACCAACCAAGCCGATTGATTTCACCTCCAACTGAAAAAACCCGTTGCAGCATATGTTGAGACGTCTTGTGTTTTCTAGATCTCTTTCACCTTCGTCTCTGATACCAATTTGTTGGGGCAACGGAAGCGCGCAAATAAGAAAGATTGGGATAACAGAGAATCCGGTAGATATGATGACTAAGGTCATTCTTACTGTTAAGTTTAGACACTGTTTGGACTTGATTGGTACTTGCAATAGCTGAGGCCCCAAGGGGCATGTGGAGGAGGCGAAAGGAGTAGCTGGAGATTGTGGAGCTTGGCATAATTCAAGCCAAGGTGGAGATTTGTGATGTTTTGGCCCGAATATGGTGTTAAGAACGCGACCCGCTTATAACCTGATGACCCGTTGGATGAGCTTTGTGCTCATAGGTTTGGAGTGGTGTACCCTAATTAGTCTCTTGTAGCCCAATATATAAGGGCGCTTAGGGTTTGGAGTGGGGTAAGATAGACTATGAAATTCACACAGAAACAGAAGGGCTGAAAACTTGTAGTCTCTGATTTTATATATAGTGAAGTCTTTCACCGGATCTCAACCATGGACGTAGGTTGTTGCCGAACCACATATAAATCTTTGTGTGTTGTGTTTACTTTTCTGTCATGATTCTTGATTTTATCTTGGGTTCGTTGTGTTTGTCATAACAAGGTGTCATGTCC
>JAOTQH010269927.1:0-10755 GCA_025631255.1 Cornus kousa | reverse complement strand
AATCACTTGCTAATGGTATAGTAATGCAATGCTTGGTGGTGATCTCTACACCCCAAGACCTCTTTCTCTTATTTACTCTTCACCTCTTTACATTGTTTTTAATTAGTGTGCAATTAATTTAGTTTAATCAACCAAGCAACCATTTGTGTGATCATTCGACCTACTAACCCTAATTAACACAATTCCACAACTTGATGCGCCCACAATCCCTTGGGACGATCCCTACTCACCCTAGCTATATTTTTAGTGAAAGGTAGTAGTGGCAATTACAAATTTAAAACTTTTGGCCCTCTCCTAAATTGCACACTCTTAAGCTTATGGTAGGATGACGACCAATTATTATTATATTTTAACCGTTACATATTTTACTCCCTATATATTCTCTATCTATTGGATGACTTTACGTAGAGAGTAAAACATAGGGTGACACTTTTCTAAGGTTGAGCCTATTCTACCTTTTTTCTTGAGAGTAATTTTATATATTGAGTTTATGAGCAACTAGACTTGTATAGACTTGGACTTAGTCTTTCTGTGATTGTGCAGGAGACATCGCTGTAAACTGATTGTGTTATATCTCAGAGTTAACTAGTCTCACCAATACGTGCATCAGCAATACGTGCACGAAGGGGAGGATTATCAGCTTTAGATCAGCGTGTTTATTACGTGCATCTCTATTTCAGGCCAGTACCTTCTTACCTATTTTAATATTGTTTTTCATTTCATAATTTATATTATTATACTAATTTTCTATTACAGAATTATTATATTGTTAAATTCTTATTCGTCTTTATATCCATGTTATTCATATTGTTGTATTCATTTTATTTAAAGAATTGTAAAGTGTTATTAATGTATTATTCATAATTATTCAATAATAAATTATTAATTATCTTAAATTATTGTGTATGAATGTTGTAATTATATTTTACTATATAAATATGTGGAATTTCCACAATACTTGAAAGGTGTTCCTTTGATAGGTAACTTAAAAAGTCTCTCTCTATATATTATATTTATGTATGAAAATACTTATATAATGCTATTAGTAATTTAGCAGTAAGATGTTTAGAAGTTTTCTAGAGTGTTGGAAAGTTGAAATGGATTTTTGTTAAATGGGGTTTTAATAAAAGAGAGATTTAAATATGTGAAAAAGCAATACGCCTCGTGCATTTTCTCTAAATTAGCTGAAAATAACAAAAATGTAAATCAACAATTCCATGAACTTAAGTGAAGTTTGGTTAGGGAGACGAGAAAAGAAGAAATGAATTTGTTTTACCACTATTAATTTTTAGCTAATTAAATAGAGCCAACATCTCCATATATATATATATATATATTGTGTAACTCTGTGTATCATAATAGACTTACATAAGAAAAAAAAAAAATGAATTATTTATTTTTAGTTCCAATCGTTGTTTTATAATTTTGTTTAAAAATATATTTCTGAATAACAACCAACCAATGTCATGCCTCAACCCCACATAATTTTTATAAATCCATTTAATATAGGGTTGATTCTTTAATGGGATGAGAAAGGGGGAGAAGAAAGGAAATATGCTGATGTGGCTATGTAAAAAAATTGTGTAAAATACACAATAATTTTACATATTAGTGATGTGACAGTGTATCTTAACAGACTGTTGAAGATAAAATAATAATAATAATAATAATAAATTATACATTATAATTGCTGGAGATGCTCTAAGATGTCTAGAAGTTTTCTGAGTGTTGAAAAGTTGAGATAGATTTTGGTAAATGGGGTTTTAATAAGTAAAAGAGAATATTTAAATTTGTGAAAAACCAATAAGCCTCGTGCATGTTTGCTAAATTAATTGAAACCACCAAAATGGAAATCAACAATTCCATGAACTTTGAGTTTTTCCATTGTTGGTTTCATTTGATTAGATTAGATGAAAATTACAAAAAAAAAAAAAGGAAATTTTTTTTTTTGTAATTTTTTTTTTAACACTTTGAAAGTTTAGTTAGCAGGACAAGAAATGTTTTTTTGAAGGAAAGGACTTTCCACAACTACCGAACTTTTTCATAATTTTTACTTAAAAAAATACACAAATTTTTTTTAATTTCTTGATAAAGTTTTGTAAATTTACACATTTTACTAATTAGCATGTTTAATAAGTAAATAACAATTATATACAAGATTATAATAAGGTAGAATCCAATCAATTTGCATATAAACATATGATATATTGATCAATGGACACTAGCTCACAGTGAAATTAAGTGTTGTAGCTTTTGTGCGGGCATAATATATATATATATATGTGGTTGTGTGTTTCTTTGAACTTTTAAAAAAATAAAAAATAATATTAATATTAATAAATAAATAAATATATGATAGCAAAGAACAACTAATTTTTGGCTACTAACTTAATCATATCTTCTTCTACAGTATAATGCATAGTTGTTAAAGACTCAAGGCGCACTAAGGCACCAAAGGCCTTTTGGAGCCTAAGCGCAAGGCGCAATATAAGGCGCGAACCTAATCGAAGTAAGGCGCGTATATATAATAATGCATAGTTAAACATATATTATTATATATAATCATAACCAAGCAATAATTGTGGTTAATTTTAGTAGAGAACCATAAATTTATGAATTTTGTCAAATATTTTATAAGGTTAAACAATACGATATATGATATAGAACCTTTTAATTTAATAGTCATTAAGTAAAAAAGAAAATGATACGAATAAATGATTAAAAAATACAAGGCACGCCTTTTTTGAGCCTGGAGCCTACTAAAAAGCGTGAGCCTGAGGACTTTATGTGAGCCTGGTTGAAAGGGTCTGGCCTGTATTACGTTGAGGTGCTCTAGTTGAGCCTTGACAAGCCTGGGGCCTTTTTGCAGCCTAGGCATGCCTTTAACAACTAGGATATAATGGTTAGATGTTTAAAAAATTCAACCATTTTGAAATTTTATTTTTCTTATTATTATTATTTTTTAAGTTTAAATCTTAGATAAGATAAGAAATTATATATATATATATACACACACATATTTATTTATTAATATAAAAATATTTAAATTACATTTTAATGATTTTTTATTTTAATATATAAAAATAAACATATATACGTCTTAGTATAGATAAATAAAATATTATTCATTACTAAATTAATTACTATTTGAGCAAATAAATATTTAATTACTTTGTTGAATATTAATTTTAAATTAAATTTTATTCACATATAGTTTTACCAGTAAATATTGAGCGGCCGAGGAGATCTAGCACGAGGCTTTATTGCTTTTTCAGTATCGGATTTTGAAGTGGTGGCCTCTGTTTGTATCTTGCCAACAAGGAGATCTAGCAGGAGGCTTTATTGCTTTTTCAGTATCGGATTTTGAAGTGTTGGTCTCTATTTGTATCTTGCCGACAAGGAGATCTAGCACGAGGCTTTATTGCTTTTTCAGTATCGGATTTTGAAGTGGGGCCTCTGTTTGTATCTTGCCAACAAGGAGATCTAGCACGAGGCTTATTGCTTTTGATCTATCTTAGGCAGAGGGTAGCTATCTTTGGGACAAGCTTTGTTAAGGTTGGTGTAATCAACACACACCCTCCGTTTCCCATTTTTCTTCTGCACAACCACTACGTTGGAAAGCCATTGTGGATACTGTACTTCTCGGATGAAGCCTGCATGCAGCAGCTTGTTCACTTCTTCCACTATAACATGATTACGTTCAGGAGCAAATCTCCTATGTCTCTGCTTAACTGGTTTGGATTTTGGGTCCACCTTCAGGCTGTAGCAAGAGACTGAGGGATTGATCCCCACTATGTCTGAATGGTCCCAAGCAAAGACATCTGCATTAAGTCGGATGACTTTGACCAACGCTTCTTTTTCTTCGGCTGTACAAGAAGAGCTTATATAAGTGATTTTCCGAGGGTCACTGGGGATTACCTCTACGGTTCCGAGGGATTCCTCAGTAGGTTTTGCAGCTTCGGCTTCTTCCTCTACCACAAGGTATTTGGGACGAGGGTTCTATAATTGCTATTTAGCTGTTTCTCCGGAGATTACATCAGACTGAGGTGGTTTAGACACCCTCCTCGCTTTGGCTTTTGACAATATATTACATTCTTTTGCTACAACCTGATCCCCCCATAGATTGATAACCTCTTTGCCATCCGGAGATAAGCACCGCATCATTTGATGAAGGGTGGATGGAACTCTATTCATTCGGTGGATCCAGCCTCTGCCCATAGTGAGATTATATGAAGGATGGATTTTTGTCAATACAAAATTATCCTTCAGTGTGCGTTTGGCTACTGTGACGGACAAATCCATCACACCCAGGGGGTCCACTTTTGTACCATCGAACCCCATTAAGGGACTGGAGGTGGGTCGAATTGATGACGACAGGACTCCGAGCTGTTCAAAGACTGTCCTTGTGATTATATTCGCACTACTTCCATGGTCTACTGAGACTCTCTTGATCATGCAGTTTGCCACTAAGAGATTGATGACCAACGGATCTTCGTGGGGAAGTTGAACCTTGGACAGGTCGTAACTGCCTAACCCAATACTAATGCTGCCCGAAGCGATATTATTGACTAAAGATAATTTTCGAAGCTTGTGCGCTGTCCTAAGTATGGATCTGTAGATTTCCTCAAATTCTTGATCATCTTCTGATCTACCATGTATTGCATGAATGACCTTTACTTGACTGCCTTCTACTTTGTGAGGATTAACCTCACGGGGCTTCACGTATTCATTCGAAGTGAGGTAATCTACTAACTCACCCCTAGCTATCATGTTCTCCACTTGTCACCTTAGGGATCTGCAATCATTGGTTAAATGCCCATAGTATCGATGATAAACACAATGTTTGCTTTGATCCCTCTGCTCCAAGGGTTGCTTTATTGGCTGCGGAGCTGTGAACTTTATCTTATTCTCTTGGAAGAGCCGATCTAAGGTCATACGGAGAGGTGTGATCCTTTCCTCTGTCCTTTATTTCTTTGCTGATATATGAGGGGTTGGTATTGGGGCGCGGTGGCTTCTCAAAACTTTAGAATTCAGAACCTTTTCCCGAGGCTTGTTTTCTACTGTGACGAGGGTAGCATGTTGTGCTCGGTGTGTGACATTCTCCTCAAGCTGGATGTAAACCTGGGCTCTGGCATTGAGAGTCTGCATGTCCGGAGGAGAATACTTGACTAGAGAAGTATGAAATTTTGTCCTTTGAATCATCGCAAGTTTAAACGTCTCTATAGTAGTTGTAGGATGACAATCCGCTATCTTCGATGCTTCCATGTTGAATTTGGATAGGAAATCCTGTAATGATTCTCCTTTTTTCTGTCTTATAGTAAAGAAACTGGCCATACTCTTCTTTTACTTCTTATTACCACAATATTGTGCTAGGAACATAGTGCATAAAGTTTCATAATCTGGGATAGACTTATGGGGCCTGTTCCTGAACCACTCTAGTGCAGCTCTTGTTAGACTAGTAGGAAAAACCTTGCACAACCATGGATCATTACGGTCATCCAATACCATCTTTTAGACGTAATGATCTAGGTGTCGAGAAGGATCTCCCGTTGCGTCAAATTGTATGAAGGAAGGTATGGTAAACTTTCTAGGCATCTCCACCATATAAACTTCGTCAGTGAACGGAGTCTTCACTAGAGAGTTTTTGTGTTCTCTGGCCATCTCGGCTGGTGTTTGAATCTTTAAGAGCTTCTTTTCATCAAAAGCATCTGGTACACCAGCACCATCTGGGATACCATTAGACCACACCGTTACCTTACGGCTTGACTCGGCCTGCTCGTCCTGCGTGCGGCGAGGGAAGTTATCTGAAGGAACTACCTCAGTCCTTGTCTTTTGCTGTTGCTGACCTTCATTAAGTCGAGCTTCATTGAGTCGTACCCCATTGTGTTGTGGCTCGTTAACCTGAGGAGAGGTGTACTGATTAGGGGGCGGTGCTGTGGTGTCCCCTGGTGGTGGTTGTGGTACCAGCTGAACCATCGTCGTTTTACGATTGTTATTCTGCTGTTGGAGTAGGCAATCTGGGCTACACTAGCCTCGTTTGCTTGGTGAAGTGCTTCAAACTGGAGTAGGAATTCTTCTCGCATCTTCTACATCAATTCTATTTATTGATCCACTGAAGATCCTCCGCTCGATATTCTAGATGGTGAGAACATAATTACTTGAAACAAACGTGGGGATATGTTTGAATATGTTTCCCACAGGCGGCGCCAAAGTGTAAGTGCAAAATTTCGCTCAACCAATAATGATTGAGAAAAATGGAACAATACACTCAAGAAATAATAAGAACAATATATGAAAAAGCGTAAAGTGTATAAATTGCTCAATCCCTTTATTGGAGGTCTAAGCCTCTATTTATACACAAAATATTGGTTGAATTATGATAGGACTCGCATTGCTTGTCCTCCAATTCTTTCTATACAGAACTTCTCTATTATTAGAGTTCTTTCCTTTGTAGGATTTTCCTTATACAATAGTCTCTATCTTTATGGATTCCTTTTAAGGGATTTGGGCCGTATGTCACTCAGCCCATATGACCTGGATAATAGGTTGGATCTCTTGGTTCAGAACTGTAAGAATGTTAGATATCGATTAACTGCACACTTAGGCCAGCGAATGGGACGTTGGGCTGGTATCGATCTCGATCTGGGCCTCGAGCAGGATGGGCTTCTGATATCTCATGAAGGGTATTTTTATTTGGTGATGAGGTGTATGATTCTCATTGGAGGGGGATTTTTTCCCTCCACAAGGTCACTCTACAGCAATTTTGTTTATGTTTGGTCATCAAATTCTAATTTTCCCTTTATCGGATCTATCTTATCCTACATATGTCTGAGCATATTAAGTGCTCGAAAAATGCAGGCAAGAGATTAGCGTATTGTTATGTGGGCAATTTGTTTCCTCAATTGCCTCCAAAATTTCTCTCTTTGGCAATCTTAACCGCCGCAGGCTCAATATCGCCTCCCCTCGGCAATCTTCATCACTGCCGGTGCAATATCGCCTCCCCTCACCACCAGTCAACGGAGGGAACTTTTCATAGCCCGCTGTTGCAATATATATATATATATATATATATATAGTGTTGAACGGAGGCCATGGATCTTGTATAGTGTTGATTTGTTAGTTCCAATAAATAATGTTAAGCCATTTCAATGCATACTTGGTTTTGGAAAACGAAGAGAAATAAAAGGGATTTTACAAATTTAATTGTAGAGGAGAAGTTCAGATTGGGGTTTGTTTGTTTGTTGCGCAAATGGTACAAGTGCAGTGATTGATTTATCGAACAACTTAAGACACCACAGTGGTGAAGAAGATGAACGTGACCGGCGTGACTTGTCTTGCTATGGTAATTGAAAGATGGGAGTACATGTAGTTGGAGTTAAGAGGGTCTCTTTCTTCCATTGGAGTTTTGAGCACTCTATCTAATCATTTTGTGTGGCGCTTCAGTTAGGGTAGGGATGGCAATGGCGATTTGTGAATTTGGGGTCTCGTTAATTATCCCATAAGTAATAAGGGTATTACTGGCATTTTGAAATTATAATCTAATTTACATGATAATCAGATGACCGAACACTGTCATCTGGGTTTTTTTGCAAAAATTAAAATAGTTTAGGGAGTTTTCTTTTAAAATAAAAGTTTAAGGGGTTTATTGGGAGAGAGAGTAAAGATCAATGGTTTTTTTGCACTTTACCCTAAAAAAATTAAGAGCTTAAGATATTATTTTATCTTTTTTTTCATAAAGTCTTAGATTGTAGAGTTAATTTTACTCACATCCCATTAGATTTGGTCAAATATCACTTTAAAATATCTTTCGAAAAATACTATTACTCATACTCCAAATCACTTTTCCGTCCCTAACACCGTTTATGGAATGATACTTTTCCCCTTATTTTTTAATGCATTTTATTTTAAAACCTATAGAGACAAAATTACCCTCATTACCCTTATTTAGAATTTTGTTTACATAAATAATATTAATATATTAAGAGACCACTTTTATCCTTTTTAACTACATATAAGAGCATCTCCAAAGCCAAAAGCTATTTTTACATGCCAAATCTATATTTTAACATGTGGTACAATGTCAAAATGTTACATTTTAGCAATTATGTTCCAATGGTACATTTTATGCAAAATGCTATTTTTTTGACACAATTACCATTCTTTTTCAATTACCATTCCCACCATTCATATTTGTATCAGGAATATTAATATTAGACACATTTCAAATCAAGTTGTAGATATTAGAAGGAAATTAAAATTAAACCTAATTAAAAAGAAACAAAAATTTAAAATATTTGGTCAAAAAAGGACCATATATATATATATATGTATAAATTTATATCTTTGATTATATTATTATATAATTTTTTTTACACAATTTTTTTTCTTTCTCATAAATTCATATTATATATATATATTTGAGTATATTATTATTAAAAATATATATATTTTTTAGAGCAAATCATTTCAGCCTCCCCAATCGCCTACATCTCTATTCTCGTTCTCAACTCTGAACACCCCCTCTCTCTATCTCTCTTTCTCTGTGTCTAACTGCAAACTAGAAAAGCTACAAGAATCAGAAGTTGAAAACCTATATATTTCAGTTTATCTATTTGTCTGCAAGAATCGAAAGATCAAAACCCATATCGGCATATCATTTCAGATTGTTAAAAAACCCATATCTTTCAATTTATATCGCCTATTGTTCCAGTTCGGGTTCGCCATTCGCAAGCTTCAACCGCTCTCTCAACTCTCAAGCTTGGCCTCTCTCTCTCTACAACTGCTAAATTGTATTTATCGGTTTTGTTTTAATTTTTTTTCTAAATCAACTAATCAAGGTCTGTAATTCTTGTTTTGCAAACTAAATCCGATTTGGTGAAAAATTTTATGATCTTTTTTAAATATATATATATATATAGACGAATTTGAGTTGAAATTATATGTGTGTGTGTGTGTGGAATAGTTTTTGGATTGAGATTATATCTTTTTATTGGAATAACTTTTGGATTGAGATTATATATGTGTGGGCGTACACGTGTATTGATACACACAGAGAGAGAGAAGGCTTGTTAAAAAAATTGGCTACTCCGGAAATAAAAATGACATTTTAAAATTTGAGAACCCAAATAAAAGACCATTAGAAAGCTCACTTTTTACACCTTTTCAAATTTTAAATTTAGCATTCCAAATGAAAGAGCTTTGGAAATGCTCTTAAGTTCTCAAATTATATTGACCCGCCAAGGAAGAGGTTTAGGTAGGTATCAGAAGTAATCGGATTTTAAATTGGTGGCCTCTTGTCTGTCTCTTGGTGGGTGTTAGCATTTAGGTAAATGTCAGTATTGAATTTTAAAGTGTTGGCCTCTGTTTGTCTCTTGGTGGGTGTTAGTAAGTTAGTATCGGATTTGGCCTCTGTTTGTCTGTTGGTGGGTGTTAGTAAGTTAGTATCGGATTTGGCCTCTGTTTGTCTCTTGGTGGGTGTTTGAGAATTCTGCATTATTGTTTATAAATATGCTCCTCCGTTCTACATAGAGAGAACCTAGAGAGAGAGGGAGAGAGAGTAGAGAGAGAATTTGATGTTGTGATTGACGGAATCAGCGAAGTTTTCAATTTGATTGAGCTTTGGATCTCCAAGAACATTGATGTATGGATATTTTAATAAAAACATAAATAATATTTAATATAATTATTATATGAGTTACATAATATTTATTATATTAGTTAAATTATATTTATGATGTATATTATTTCTATTATTATTATATTTTAACGGTTACATATTTTACTCCCTATATATACTCTATCTATTGGATGATTTTTCGTAGAGAGTAAAACATAGGGTGACACTTTTGTAAGGTTGAGCCTATTCTACCTCTGTTCTTGAGAGTAATTTTATATATTGAGTTTATGAGCAATTGACTTGTATAGACTTGGACCTAGTCTTTCTGTGGTCGTGCAGGAGACACCACTGTAAGCTGATTGTGTTGTATCTTGAAGCTAACTAGTCTCACCAATACGTGCACGAAGGGGAGGACTATCAGCTTTAGATCAACGTATTTATCACGTGCATCTCTATTTTTATATTGTTTTTATATTGTTTCTATTTTTATAGAAAATCAGGGCAACACTTTCTCACCTATTTTTATATTATTTTCATTTCATAATTTTTATTATAATGCTAATTTTCTATTACAGAATTATTATATTGCTAAATTCTTATTCATCTTTATATACATGTTGTTCATATTGTTGTATTCATTTTATTGAAAGAATTGTAGAGTGTTATTAATGTATTATTCATAATTATTCAATAATGAATTATTAATTATCTTAAATTATTATGTATGAATGTTGTAATTATATTTTACTGTATAAATATGTGGAATTTCCACAATACTTGAATGGTGTTCCTTTGATAGGTAACTTAAAAAGTCTCTCTATGTATTATATTTATGTATGAAAATACTTATATAACGCTGTTGGTAATTTAGCAGTAAGATGTCTAGAAGTTTTCTAAAGTGTTGAATAGTTGAAATGGATTTTTGGTAAATGGGGTTTTAATAAAAGAGAAGATTTAAATATGTGAAAAAGCAATACGCCTTGTGCATTTTTCCTAAATTAGCTGAAAATAACAAAAATGGAAATCAACAATTCCATGAACTCAGGTGAAGTTTGGTTAGCTAGACGAGAAAAGAAGAAATGAATTTGTTTTACCACTATTAATTTTTAGCTAATTAAATAGAGCCAACATCTCCATAT
>JAOTQH010269916.1:0-10755 GCA_025631255.1 Cornus kousa | reverse complement strand
TTGATTAGACAATATATTCTTCATTGCTTGATATGTTGTTCCTTTCACATGATACTTAGACATTACACACTTGATTAATCATTTAATCAACTTGTTTAATTGGATTAAGAGCTTAATGAAAAGGTTACATGATTTGATTTGATATTTTGTACTCCTCACATGATGCTTAGACAATATATGCTTACCTAGTTTGATGTATTGTTCCTTTCACATGTGGTTGAGACACTATACTCTTATTGAATCACCCTAGTTAATGGAATTCACCAATTACACACACACATCAATGTTGCAACACCCCTATTTCCCTCATTAATCACTTGATAATGGTTTAGAATGGCATTGCTTGGTGGTGCTCTCTACACCCCAAGACCCCTCTCTCTTATTTTACTCTTCACCTATTTACATTGTTTTTTTTATTAGTGTGCAATAAACTTAGTTTAATTAACCAATCAACCATTTGTGTGATCATTCGACCTACTAAACCTAATTACCACAATTCCACAACTTGATACGCCCACAATCCCTTGGGACGATCCCTACTCACCCTAGCTATATTTTTAGTGAAGGTAGTAGTGGCAATTATAAATGTAAAACTTTTGGCCCTCTCCTAAATCACACTTCTTAAGCTTATGGTAGGATGACGCACCAGGTATTGGTGAGTGTTCTTTTGGAGATGGGGCTCTTAAGAGTGGGATTGCTCTGTGTGAACAAGGTAATGTGAGTGGTAAGGATGATTGTCAGTTTGGTGTGCCTGTTCCTCCGTTAGAAAGATGCATTATTCCTGGCTCTTCATCCCAGAGCCATGTGGCATCAGTGCAAAATGAGAAGACTATGGCCTCTGATCTTGTTACTTCTCCCATTAAGGGTCGGATTCCTCCTTTGCAACATTGGGATCAGATGTCCAAAGCATGGAAGAAAGGAAAGAGTCATGTGAAGCCATTGTTTGGTTCCACTTCAGACTCCTTGGCCACTTTTCAGAGCCAAGGATCTTTTCCAGCTTGCTAAGGTCGCAAGAGACGACAGTCTTCTTCAGGAGGATCACAAGGGGGTCGTTTGAGAGGGGAGAAGAAACAGAAAGCTTTGGTTGCCAATTCTTTGCCAATGTCAGTTGATAAGGATTCTGTAGGTGTTGAGGATAGTTTACGTTCCGAGTCCTCTGGCAAATTTGGGAATCAGCTTGGGGATTCCTATCATTCCAAGTCCTCCCAGTCTTTTGCTACTCAGTTAGTTCTGCTTGTGGGTGCTAATACTCCCATCTTTACTGACACCTTCTAGTTGTGGTTGTTGTCAAGACTGTGATCTTGACTTTAGTAGGTGTTAGTTAGGCTTGGTTGGTTTTGTGGTTGGTTATGTGGTTTTTTGGCGCTGAACGTGTTTTTGGTTCTATGTTTATGGCCCATGTTCTTGCCTTGTAGATGTCGTATGGCGTTTGACGTTATTCTTGCCAGGATTAAAAATAATAATAATAATAAAAAAAAAAAACAGCAACAACCTACAATTTCAACTGGAATGCAACAATATCAAAGTAAAAATCATGAGTGACCAGTAGCAAATGCACAGCCTTGGAGGAAGAGTTCCTGCATAGCTTCCAATGAGCCCACCTTCCTTATTTTTGTACCATTTTTTGCTTACGGGTAATGTTTGTTTTTTTTTTTTTTTTCATTTGCAAGAAACACATACATCACTCACACCCACTTTGCCCTTTTGAGATTTAAACTTTCACCATTTATTTTTTGAGTGGTAAAGGAGATATCATTAAATTACAAAATTTTGATATTATGTGTAATATTGAGTGTTGCTTTATGCAACACAAAAAATAAAAAATAAAAGTAAAAGATAAGATTTATATTCATCCGGCGCTTTTGCAGCGATCTTGATTAATGGGACAACATTAGATTTTAATAGAAGCACGCCACTCGTTAACAGGGTACTATATAAGACAGCATTTCATATGTGTTCGTTTGTTGCTTTTGGTACACATTCAATTACTTTTTATATCTCTTTTCAATTATTTAAAGAGTACAAGTCAATCTGAGGTTGCTCTTACTGACTTTGCATTCTCGTGTTACTATCTTCTTTACTTTAATTCACCAAAACATTCTGATTCCTGACATGTTGAGGTCATTCCCAAGTTCAGGACATTTCTTAATTATGCACAGAACACCCCTTATCACAATTCTTTTGAGTAAAATGTAAAAACCCTCTTGGATTATCCGGCATTTGAAATAACCTTCTTCAATTTCAAAGACAGGAAGGAGAAAAAAGAAAAAAAAGAAAAAAAGAAAATTCCTAAACACAAAACGAAAAAAGAGTTGGCCAGTTAAAAAAGACTTCAGTTCAGGTGCCTTATGAAGTATCAGGTCTTTCTTCTGCAAACAATTCTTTAGAGATCACGTTTGCAGACATAGCTCGAACTTTACCCAATTTATGTAAGGGAAGTGCTTTGCATGGGTCCTAAGAATTAGTAGTCCCATTATAAAATAAATAAAAAAATGCAAATAACCCTTTCTACATCATTCAATTACTTGATGAAAGTAATAAAAAATTAAATTGAAAAATATTTTTTGAACAATACTTTTGAAATAACCCAAACCTTTCCCCCTCCATTAAAATCACAACACTCTATGGTTTTTATATGCGAGTAATTCGTTTATGAAAAAGGGCATATTGGTCAAAATATAATTAATTTTGTCCTTTTTTTAAACTGAAGTAATGAGCATATTTGGGGGGTTGAGTTATTTGTCAAAATAATACTGTAGATTTTTGGAGTCTTACTTTCAAAACTGGGAAAGTTTTAAGTGGGTTTCGGCATTTTGCCATATTTTTTTTACTCAAACTATATGACAAATGTTTCTACTAGGGGAAAAAAAAATCAATTAGTTTACTACACAAGCCAGAAGAATTTTCCTTGATACAGTAGCATCAATGAAATTATGAACATGAACAACTAATGCATATATCTATATACAGGCACAAGCTAGCTCTTCTAGTTAATGTAATTCCTATCGTCGTCATCGTCGTCAATTTATCATTCTTATAAGGGTGAATTACAAAAAAAAAAAAACAAAAAAACAAAAAAAAAAAGAAGCACCCTCCACTATTAGCTAGTTGCAAAAAACCCCTCTTATAAATATTTTTGACAAAAACCCCCCTCAACTATCCCAAGGGAGTGTTTATACTAATGTCCGTTTAAGTGATTGTTTGAGTGAATTTTTCAGATGAAATTACCCCTTAACGTATTTTTCTTTAGACAATTTATTTATTTTTTCTCTCTCCGTCAAGCAAGGTATGTGAAGCAACAAAAAAAAAATTCCCAAAAAAAACAAAAATTGGAAGCCAATAATATCATATTTAAGCTATATATAATTAGTAAAATAAAATTGAGTACAACCGCATTGGAGAGAGAAAATCCACCATGGCGTTGGAATAGAAGATGGAAAAATTAAGCAGCTCAAGAACTCCTGCACTTGATCTTTAGCATCCATTATAATAGTTAATAATTTTTTTTTTTTTTTTAAAAATAATAATTTGCCATGTTTGTCCAATTTCTTTTCCTTAATTGAATTATGCTACTGCAAGGTATGTGGACTAAAATAGGCAATTAAAAAGCAACATAATTTCTTTTTCAAATTTGAATTTTTTTAAATTTTTTTTTACTTACTTGAGAACACGAAATACCCTAAAGTAACTTTTTGAAACGAAATTGTTGTACTTGATGTACTCAAGTTAAAGACCTAAAAATATAAACGCTTTTAATGTGAAAGGACATCGTTGTGCTCTATTCAATTCACAAGAATCTAATTATAGTTTGAAAGAAATTCATTTATCATCTTATTATATATTGTTTTGATTCTATCATTTACTACTCGAAAATTACATACCATGTGGACGAAGTATATGGGGTAATTTTTTGAAAGTTTACTCTCTTATTATTATTATTATTATTATTATTTATTATTATTATTTTTTCTTCTTCAAATTCTTATTTTTAAGATGGTAAGAAAGCAAAGGAAAAATAACACTTTTTACATGCAAATGATTTGTTCAATTGCATGGTTGAAATCATGACAAAAATAAAAAAAGTGAATATAGCTGAGTATTCTTGGAGCCTCAACTATTGTTTACATGTGTTATATTATATCGTCCAAACAGTATTAAAAGATAAATTTTCAATAATTGGGTTTCTCGATTTGCGCTGTTAGCTAACTTGAGAAGGCTTGCTTGACGGACATAGAGAAGAGAAGGGGTAATTTCGTCTAAAAATTTTCTCAGACAATCACTTAAATGGACATCGGTTAAAAACACTCCCTTGTAATAATTGAGGGAGATTTTTTTGTCAAAAATATTTATAAGAAGATTTTTTGCAACTGAATAATAGTATCGAATTTTTTTTTTAGCAATTCGCCCTCCTTATAATTATTGTTAAACAATGCCCTAGTTCTACCATTCCTTTAATGGAGAAATGTTGCTTGTCTAGATTGGTAATTTGGTAATTGTCCAGGGTGAAAAAGCAACAAATAAGAGAAAAACAAAGATGCGGAGCATTTCTAGGAGCATTTCTAGTGTGACATAAAAAACCTGTGACCTTTTGATCTTTAGGTCTGGACTTTGTTTTGTGTTGTAAAGATTAAAAATCTCTAGAAAATTTTCTTTTCTCTAGAATTCCACTTTCTCATCAATAAATCTGCTTTGGCACAAAAATTTCACTTAAGAGGAGAAAGTGGAACAAAAAGGCTGGTTTAATGAGTAACTTTAGCAGAGTCAAAACATAAAAGTCATTGGGCAAAGGGCTTTAAATTTGGTGCTTTTCTAAACCTAAAGACAACTTTCCTTTGACAAATATGAATCTATATATACAACTCTTTCTTTTCTTTTTTTCAACTTTTGTGATTTTATTTCATATTTTTCATATCGATCCTTACAACTAATGTGTCTGAGGGGAACCCTTTTTTCCCACGTAATATGAGAATTTATCTAACAATACATTTTAGTACTAACAATATTATTATTATTATTATTTTAACTCATTTCTAATCCATTTTTCAAAATCAAATTCATTTATCCTCAAGCAGTGCCAAGAAATGAGTGAAAAAAGGAAAAGAGACAAAAGAATAGAAATGAAAGGCAATGATAGAGGAACATTTTATGACTGGATGATAGATGTTCTGTATTAAAGTCATCAGAACAGGGGAATATGTGATGGGTCCCACCAAAAAATTAAATGAATATTTGGACCTGTAAATCATGAATTATTTCACTTCAGTAGCACCTTTCTTTGGGCAAGTAATATTCCATCTCTCTCTCTCTCTCTCTCTCTCTCTCTCACACACACACACACACAAACGCATCTTTTTTTATTTTTCTTTTCTTCCCCTAGTTCTCTCACACACACACATCTTTTGATTCTCTTCCCATCGTTCCAAAGTTCTATGATTCCTCTGCCATTTCTCAATTTCTTACTTAGTTTACATCTATGGCCTGCCAAATTTTCTCTTTACCTAAACCCAATAAAGCTTGCCATTTCATCCACTCTTATATGCAGTCCAAAACAGCCTTTTACTGTTGTTAACAAAAAAAGGAAAAAAGAAAAAATAAAAAACAAACATCATACGGAGTATAAAATAGAAGTTCCTAATCAGCTACAACACCTTTTGCAGCCTTAGGGTTCAACATCCAATCATTTTGCATAAAATGAGTGATACCAAACATACATTGTTCTAACTTACAAAGGGGTAATTTAGTAATTGACTACTTTAATGGGTAATTCTTACCGCTCAAGGCATTAAACTTGCACCTCTTGTGGTTTTATATAGTGTGATGTATCCTGGGCAGCATTATTTGCAACAAATAAAATCAATGGTGTCTAATAAGGGCTAAAGTGTGTGTGTGTCTCTGTGTGTGTGAGAGAGAGAGAGAGAGAGAGAGACCTATCCTTGGGCAACTCAGAAAGAGAGAGAGAAAACTGTCCTTGGGCAGCATTATCCTAGGGCAGCACCATGAGTTTGGGGGATAGTTCTCTACATGTGTGTGGAAAATATAAATATATATATATAGAGAGAGAGATAGAGAGAGAGAGAGGGGGGGAGAGAGAGGGGGAGAGAGACCTATCAACCTTGTGAGATGGAGATGGCACGCAATACCTTGGATTTTTCCTCACACTTTCAACGGCACAACCCAACAGCAATCATCATGCCCTCCTCTTTGTTCTTCCCTCTGACTCTCCACCACCATCATTACACCCTCACTCACACCACTTTCCTTTCCATCCACCAACCCCACCATCATCACCACCACAACCCTAGGAAGAAGAAGAAGAAGATCGAAGAAGAAGAAATTGATTTTGAAGATGAACTAGGGTTAACTGATCATATAAAAACCCTACTTTTGACTTTTTAAGTCATTTCTTAGAGAAGGGTTTTTATTCTCTTCATCTTCAAAGACTCCATGATCAGTTCTTTGTAAGCTCTCTTGTCTCCCCGGGGAATCAAGCATCGCGGTCCGAATGTTTGCTAGCTAGATCAAGCAAATCATACAAGTTTTGAAGCTTTAGTTTTATGGGTTCTTCATTTACACATAGTAAAAGTGTTGTAATTGTTGTTTTTGTCTACTATTATTATCTTCTACTGGTTTTAGGAATTGCACTTCAGCTGATTGAGAAGGAAGAAAAGCATGGTATGGGTGTTTAGGTTTGATGATTATATGTTAGTACTTTCTCTCTCTAAATTTTTTCATGTTTGTGTGTTTGTTGGATTTATAGGTTTGATAACTATCTATTTATGCAAATATGTTTATGGAGAAGGGTTTTTTTTTGTGTTATGAAATTAAAATAATTTTGCTTCTATCGTTAAGATAGGGTACTAATAATCTTGCCAACAACTCCACCTAAGATAGGGTACTTTAGTTGAACTAGGGTTTGTATTCTCATAGCTTACAACAAATTGAATATTATATATCTGTAAAATACATACATATATATATATATGTATATATATATGTATATGTATATCAATTTATGTATTTTTTCATCTGAAAATTTGTGATTCTCGATCTGTAACCGTTATGGAAATTAAGGATCAAAATCCTTTTCAATTCGCAGTTCCGTTCTGTGTGCCAAAAATTACGGAATTTTATTTTATTTTTTTTAACACAAAGTTGTTAGCTTCCAGCTGCTGTTGTAGTAGGTGAAGTATGAGAGAGTTTTCATTCCTCAAGCCATGACCCTCTTTCTCCATCAAATCTTCTCTCTCTACAATTCTTGCATCTTTTTAGGACTTTGATTTTATCCATTCGATGGCCCTGAATAGTTTTAAGTTTTGTTGGACTTCTGGTTGTAAATAATTTGTTTAGTTCTTTCTTTCTTTCTTTTTTTTTTAAAAAAAAATTTAATGTATGTTTATGTAAAAGTAAATTTACATGATTAAAAGTGGCCCAAAAGGAAAGCCCAACAGGCCTGGCTAACCCAAAAGAGAAACACCATAACAAAAACAACAAGCCCAACAATAAGGCCCAACACAATACAACTTTTAACATTTGAAAGTAACTGTTAATTAACATGCAGCCTCATTGTAGCAATTAGCAACGGCTCTTTCAGGACAATTCAGTGAGAAGACGAGGATTGTAATCAGGGGTAGCACTTTAACCCCCTTCAAGTTCAATCTGGAGGCATTGATAGTTGCAGAGATGTGTTCCGTTTTCGAAGATTTTAGGGTTTCGGCGATAGGGTTTGCCACAAGTTTAGAACCGCTGACTGTGATGAAGGTAAGTTCCTCAAGATTCTATTGTTCATTTCTTGCCATACATTGTAGACTAGGACTGTGAGGGTCAGCCGATAGAGCTGAATTCTAGGGTTGTTCCCTAATGCTGACTTGCCCAAACCGCTCTCTATTTAACCAAAAGTCAGTCTAGAAGTATTTTCCTCCAACTCCATGAACATGATTGTTGGACATTTTTAAATTTATCCAGAAGTTGATGTCATTGAATAGATAGGACCTGCACTAGTGTGCTTTCAGTTTTGAGTTTCCATAAATGCCTGAGAATAACTGCTTTGTTAGCTACTTCTAAATTAGGTAAATCCAAGGCCATCCTCGGATTTAGGCTTGCAAACTGAGATCCAAGCATCCATTGCGATAGTTTTCTTTTTTAGGTCAGGACCAGTCCAGAGAAATCTTCTCATCTAATGACCTTACTGGGGAGAATGAAGTTGTTTGATCAATACATTTGAGTGGAGACAGTACCGAGTTGATGAGAACTAGCTGCCTTCTTGCATATGATAGGCTCTTAGAGGACCAGTGATTAATCCTTACAAACGGTAAGTATAAAACATAGCCATTGCGGGGAAGTTACCTAATGGTGTTCAGACTTCACCATTTTTAATTTTGTGTGTGAGTGTGTGTATATATATATATATATGGACGACACTTGCCTTAATGATGGGCACAAATATATATTGGCATATCACATATGTCCCAGATTTAAAATATTACTCAATTTGTTTCAAAATAGACGTCCATCTTTGGAAGTCTAACTTTTTAATGGAATAAACATTTATTGTATTGTCTCTTTTAAAATTTCAAAATTATACTTTAAAATATAATGTTAATTGGTTTAAGTTTTCAAAAGTGGAATGTATTTTAGAAAGTATGTAATCTTTTTACATTGAGGGACAAGAATTTTAAGACAATCCAAAATGAAAAGATGGATAAGAATTATGGGATGGAGTGAGTAGTATTAAGAAGATAAAGGAAGGATTTGAATAATTTTGGGTATCAATTGAACCCATATGGTGTTATCGTCTCCATACCATTATTCTGCAATTGGGTGGAAAGAGAAAACAGTGCTTGGCTCGTCCGGTCCACCTCTATTAATGTGTGTCCTTTTGGGCCTGGCTCACTATGTTTGGGCCGAGCTCTGTCCTCTTTTCTCTGTCTCATGGGACATGTGACAATCGTGGGTTGGGCCACAAGCCCATGTTTCACTGACGGGTATTTTGGTCTCTTCACTCTTAATAGCATTGCTCTATTTTGTTTAGCGCTCTACAAATATATAATTAATGCATGTGTATAAACGTGTGAGTCCATACGTGCATGTCCATTAATTGGTGGTATTTACATTAATTAAACACATACATTTACACAAATCTGAGTTTGTAGAGTGACAAGAAGATATATAGTGCATGTATATAGAGCACTGCTATTTCACCCTAATTTAAAAAATCGATTCTAACACCGACTCTAACTTATGGAGCTCAATTTAGAAATGTGCATGCAGTTTCTCTTCTTTGCTCCAATCTCTTGTCTTTGCCCATTGCAAATCACACACCATCGCACTCCTCACTTTAATTTCTTGGCTCTGACCTAACGCTGTGTTCGATAGAGTCTTGGACACGAGAATATGGCCAGAACGGCCAAGCTTCTACGACGATGGCCTCTCTCCGATTCTCTTCGATTGTAAAGGCACTTGCGAGAGAGCACACTGAAATTTTCTTTTGCGTGAAATCAAAAAATCATCTATGCGAGGTTACGCCCTCTTTAAGCTCTCTATGTTTTCATATTTTGCCCAAAGGGGATGTGGAGATCCCGTTAACCCATGAATCCAAGGTTCTTCAAATCTCAATTGAAAAAAAAAAAAATTACAATTTCTGTTCAATGATGAAAAAGAGAACTAAGGAAATGAAAAGGATTATGCAACCTCAGGTTAGACAAAAATTAAAAAACTCAAATGTTCTCTGTTCCGTTTTTTTTCTCTTTTTTTTTTTTTTTTTTCAGAGGTGAAAACCATAGTTGAAGATAACAAAATTTTTACTTCTTTTTCACTTCCAAGAAACAAGGTTAAAAGATGTACATATAAGTAAATTGATGCACAGAGAAAAGATACCTAAAGAGAGAAAATAGTAAAGGAAACAAAGAAGAAAATATAATTGTCTAAAATATACTATATTACATTTTAATATGCCATATGACACTTGTTATTATGATTAACATATGTAGGTTTTTTTTATCTCTACGAGGATGTCGTCAAAAATATTATTTTTTCATGCATATATGTTTGTGTTTTGTACTTGAATTTTTTTAAATTGAAGTATCAGATAGGCTTTTATTTATTTTCCCCACTTTAATAACATTTTTTTTTCCTTCCAAAAGTTGAAGCAAATTGTATAAATTAATGTCAAGTAAATATGTACAATTGTATAGAGTTTGGACTATGGTGGAAAGAAGGCTAGGGCACATATTTAACGGCCCAGCCCAAATTTAAGAAACCCATATATTCAACAATGAAATAGGCCCAAGTTAGAGAAATTAAACCAACAATGATTTGGTTACCAGACAATATGAGAACAACACACAAACCAACTAAGAAATTTTGTGTATGGAAAAATTATTAGATGATTTTGAATTGTGGTGGTTCAATCTAATAAAAAATTTCAATTAAAAATAGTGGATTCACAAGAGTGTAATAAAATATTACAAAAAAAATTAAATATTATTTTTAATCGGATTGAACAACCAAATAACAGTCTAAAATAATTTAACACACGTAACACCAAATAAGTTAAAGTGTGATAATATCTAATCCTATATGCATGTATACATAGACTAAATTTACCAAGCATTGCATTTCAAGTCAGATTAATGTGAACCAATATTTTAATGACTACAGTCATTTTCAATAATGTTGTTTTTTTTTTTTTTAAAAAAAATAATAATAATACTCTCACTTTTTCAAATGTAAGGAAGAACCTTCTCTTTAATGCTTAAA
>JAOTQH010269886.1:0-10756 GCA_025631255.1 Cornus kousa | reverse complement strand
GTATGAGCTAGATCCATCATACCTTTTGCGGTGGACTGATGGTGTCATTGATGAGACCGTGACCAACGAGAAATGTCCATTTCAGATTCTTGACTCTAGAGACTAGGTCTTACGGACCAAGACCATTCCATTGGTCAAGGTCTTGTAGAGACATCACGGGGTCGAGGACGCTACCTGGGAGCTCGAGTAGGAGGTTCGCTTTCGGTATCCCCATTTGTTTTCTCTTTCAGGTATAGTTTGATTTCGAGGACGAAATCCCTTTAAGGTGGGAAGGTTGTAATGACCCGATTTTTTGTTATAATTTTTTTTATTAATTAATAATTTAATTAATTGATTTATTATTTTCTTGTGACCTTAGGGTTTTGAGTTTGGTTTTGGGTTCGTATTGGACTTCCGACTTCACGTGCATCTTTATCATTTTATTTCTATGATATTTGTATTTTTATTTTTGTAAAAAAGCATGCTACGTGTTTATTTTTTTCATAAAAGGCATAGATGCATAGATTCTTGAAATTATTCTTTCTTTTTTGGGTCTTTGTGTAATTAAAATTTTGTAATTATTTTCTATCTTAGGAACCATTTTGCAATTTAATTTGTAGGATATTTGGAGAAAGGACCTTTTTGCAATTTATTTTGGAAGAGGGACAATTTTGTAATTTTTGAAAAAGTGTGACAAGTGTCACATTTTTTTTAGTCCATTTGTTGGCATTTTAATGGTTCACTTGTTAGCTTATGATTTAATTAAAGGGGAGGCCTAAATTAAATCTAGTGTGACAAGTGTAAGCTCCTGATTAAATGAATTAAACATTTTATTTTTGTAAGGCTTAATAACTAACCTAAGCTAAATGAATTAATTCATTTATTTCATTTCATCACTTCATCTTTTCCATCTCCCACCTTACAGCCATTGAAGAACCTTAGAACCCCAGGCTTGTTAGCTTACTTTAAGTCTCTTCCACTCATCTTTTGACCTTAAGCTTGGAATAAAAAAAGTTTCCTCTCATCCTCCTCTACAAAATCCTTGAAGGATCTAGCCAAATTCCAAGTTTTGCTTTGGTATCTAGAGATTCAATTCTCTAGTGAGGTAGGGGGTATTTTCATGTTTATACCTTTAGTGTTTTATATGTTTTTGTTGTTTATATAATTTGTATACATGTCTTAACTTAGATTTAAAAATTGTTAGTAATGCTATCTTGCATGAAAATAGGTTTGAACATGATATCCTTAAAGGCCTTAACTTGATCTAGGATATATATTAATTTGGAGTTGTTTTGTGATCTAGAAAAAATTAATTATTTTATTTAGTTAATTTTTATTTAAATGGTCCTTTGATTTGAATTAAGTTTTGACTTGATATTAGTGATAATCTTGGCATGTTCTTCATTATATATTAAATTGGGCATTTTTAGATGAGTATTGAAATCTTGTGAAATTAATTATTTTATTTAATTAACTTCTATTTAATTATTCCATGGCTTTAACTAAGTATTGATGTAATATATGTGATGACTATGATTTGATCTATGTTATATATTAATTTGAAGCCATTTGGGATTAATTTGAAATCTAGAGAATTTAATTATTTGATTTAATTAAATTCTATTTAGTTGTTTCTATTTATCTAATTGAGTGTTGATGTGGTATTCATGCTTAAGTTATAAAATTGGAACTTGTAGTATACTTATATGTTGGTATACACATTATATATTTAACATTCAATGTGCCATTGTAGCTTGAAGGTCTAGGGCATACCTTGTGTGATTTCTATGACTTGGTTATGCATGGTATTTGGCTAAGTGCATTGAGTATATATGATATACCTTATTGCACAACTTGTTAATTTTGGAAAAACTTGGGACATTAAACTTTTAACGGCTAAAGCATGGTTTTAGTATGGGAGATATGAGCTCTCCCTGTTATAGTGCGCACTAGGTGGTTCTTGAGGACTAGTAACCTAAAACAACCAACATCTCAGTTTTATTTTGGATTCTAGGTCCAAGTATATTTCCACTTTGGTTGATTTCGCAATTTAATTTCCAAGTTGATAATATAGATTACCTATAACTTGATATGTTGTATTGGATGTTCCAGTTGTATTAAATTGTGTAAATATTGTAGTTGATGCTTATTTGTTCAAATATAGCTTTAGGATGATCCCTTAGACTTATTTGAAACGTAGACATTAGGTGGCATGTACCACATGGATCAATTTATATTAACTTGCAATACTTGTAAACCTTTAGGTTAGCATGTTCACTTCTTACGAGTAAACTTGTTTACTCACACTAATTGTTTGGGTTATTTTTCAGGTAAAGAGTATTGTTTTGGGATGTATCACGTCCCTAAATCATTTGGTTGTTTAAAGTAATTTGAGGTACTTTTATTCATTCATTTGTTGGTATGGAATGATTTAATTTGGTTTTGTATGCTAAAACAGGGATACTTTGTTTTAAATATGTATTGAGCACTTAAGTGCATCCTAGGAGACCTATTTGTTATGTATGTAATGAGGCTAAGGGCCAACAACCATTAAATTTATTTCTACATTTCATTTTTAAGTAGTTAAATAGTGAAAAATTGAGGTTTGATAGGTCTATTTTGTATCGGACATATTTGGGGGTCACGGACCATTCCCGCGCAATTAAAAACACTTATTACGTTTGCGTGCACAATTGTTTTAGCCTGGAAATTCATTTTGGCCAAATGCACACTTGAAGGAAATTGCATTTTTAAGGTTTTAGGTACCTAGTGGCGTAGGGACATTCTAGGCATTTCACATTGCAAATTAAAATTTTTTTTTTACATGGTCAGCTAGAAAACTTGATTTTTAGGAAGGTTTTTTCTTTGTGATTTTGCAAAAAAAATTCATTTCAGGCTCCAAAATCACTCTCAGTTCCAGATTTACAGGAAAAAAAATCAATTCTGCAGAAACACTGTAGCACTGCAGCTTTGTGCAGAAGACTGTAGCACTGTTTCGTTGTTGCACTGTTCATCACCTAATTCATTTGGACTCCGAATTAGGAGATTCTTGAGTCTAACTTTACTAATTTTTTGTTGTCTATCCAATGGTATGCTCTGTATCACACGAATCTTTTTATAAAATTACTAGTTTACCCCTAGGGCTAAACTTGTCCCTTTTATTAAAATTTCGCTTCCGCATTTTGTCTCTTCGAGTCTCGTGCTTTCATGGGAAGTCATGCTTGTGTCTTAGGGATAACGTATATCTCTAGAGACTTTGTTTCTGTGTGAAAAGACCATTTTGCCTCGTGGCCTTACTTAGTCTCTTTTTACTCTTTTTCTTCTGCATTCATTCTTGTTGTATTCTGTGGCTTCGTGGAAGGTCACTTAGGTGTCTTAGAGACAATATACATCCCTAGAGACCTTGCTTATGTTTTCACTTCCGCATTGGTTCCGTTATCGGGTCGAACTTCTATTCTTCACAGGACACACTAGCTTGAAAAACCAGGGTCATCACCGGTGGTATCAGAGCCCCTAGGGTTGAAAACCTTAGGACGACGGGTTTTGGGTGCATATTACATTTTTGGTTGTTATGTTTTACTTGTTTATATGTTATATGTTAACATGTGTTGGTATTATAACATATTTACGTGTTTCTTGATAACATGCTTGATATGATCACATGTTTATATATACTTACATATCTAAGTGTTTAGAATTTTTACTTTAACTACCTCAGTATGTTGTATATGCTATTTGTATTAGCATGACTGAATGATGCATACACTGATATGCTACTTGTTTCGTGCATTCATGGCGTGAGTTCCATTCGGTCATAATAACTTGTGTTATTGATGATCTTTCTATTACGTGCTTTTAGCATTATGGTTATGATGCACAGAGAGTCTTTCCATCAGGGAGCAGTTGACGAGCAGGTAGATGAGACTGAGATCGTCAAGGTCCTCCTAGAGGAAGCAAGAGTCGTAGTCACAATACGGGTGCTAACCCACCACCACAGGAGCTTTCATTTGAGTAGCGAGTTGCTAATTTGCTTCAGGCATTGGTTCGGTAGGAGGTGGCAGGACTATAGGTTCCTGTACCACCGCTGCCATAGGCTCCAGTCGTTAATGAGGCGTTAGAGTATTTTATGCGTCTTCAACGGGTGAAGATTAATTCATTCGTAAGCAGCTCAGATCCATTAGCTTCATAGGCATGGTTGGATCTTATGGTACACAAGCTTAATAGTATGGTGGTACCTACTAACTGGTTGAGGATCTCCTTGACAGCTTCTATGTTTGTAGGAGACACTGATATTTGGTGGACGTCTGTGGCTAATACCCATGACGTGGAAGTAATGACGTGGTAGGAATTTAGGGATTTGTTCTTTAACCATTTTTTTCCTTAGGGCTATAAGGCAGGATATGCGGATACAGTTCACAAGTCTCTTCTAGGGCTCGATGAGCGTCCCTGAGTATGAGATGCACTTCACTTCCTTGTCCCGCTATGCTCTAGAGATAGTGGCTACAGACGAGCTCAGGGCTCGTAAGTTTTAGGATGGGCTTCATCCTGATATCAGGTCGCGGGTTTCATTACTTGACTTGAGGACCTACAGAGAGGTATATACAGAGGGCCATG
Source organism: Cornus kousa (assembly GCA_025631255.1). Classification (NCBI taxonomy): domain Eukaryota; kingdom Viridiplantae; phylum Streptophyta; class Magnoliopsida; order Cornales; family Cornaceae; genus Cornus; species Cornus kousa. The sequence goes on along the minus strand of JAOTQH010269886.1, from coordinate 6,163 downwards.
TTAATTGAGACCGAGGACAGGGATCAGCAAAGGATCCATGGTTCACATAAGCAGCTTCAGAGTGAGACTCCATCTTCAGGGGGTCAGTGGAAGAAGGCAAAAACCAGAGGTAGTATTCAAATATCAGGACAATCATAGCAGACTAGGTTTACACCTACAATTCTAGTTTTTTATGGGCCAGCCCAAAATCTGATTTGTCATCATTGCCAGCAGCAGGGGCACATCAAGCCTAAATGCTCCCAACTTCAGACCCAGGGCAATCGCCCTCAGAATAGTCAGTCTCAGGCTAATCGGTCTCTTGTTTTAGCGAAGGGAGTTTCGGGGACTTGCCACTACTATAGACAGCCAGGCCACATTCGGAGGGATTGCTCAAAGTTGAGTTGGGCACATACATAATCAGCTATTGTTCAGTCTGGGTTTAGAGGCTCTACATCCTCTAATTCCAGACATCAGTCATACCAGCATGGCAGTTTACAGCAGTCTGGGGCTCAGGGATGAGTTTATGCTTTGCCACAGACCGATACCTCCGATAGGACTTCCAAGTAAAAGGTATCTTTCCAGTCTTTAGTTCTTGTGCTAGAGTTCTTGTTGACATGGGTACATCACATTAATTTATATCTGCATCATTTGCACATTCCTCAGGTTTGGAGGTTACACTTCAGGATAGTTTTCTTTGTGTTGACACACCAATCGGGGGTCCAGTGTCCTTCGATAGTGTTTGTCAAGGTTGTGCTATCGAGATAGCTAGGTGGACTTTAGAGTTTGATTTCATTGTTCTTGACATGACGGGCTTTGACGTCATTATTGGGATAGACTGGTTATCTTTCTTTCGTGCTACGATCGATTGCTTCTGCGAGAGGGTGGCTTTTTACACTCCCCTGGGAGACTGTTTTCACTTCATGGGGGATCAGAGTGATTCCCACTCAACTATGATTTTCAGTATTGGTGACTAGAGTCACCACAAGTCCTTCTTGGTTAGTCTATTAGCTGAGAAAGACAACAGTTTAAGCAATATTTTTCTAGCCATTGTGGATGCATTTTTGGATGTCTTTCCAGAGGAGTTGACAGAGCTTCCTCCTCTACTGGAAGTTATATTTGCCATTGACGTCATTCCTGGTACTGCGCCCATCTCTATGACACCATACCATATAGCACCAGTAGAGTTGGATGAGCTGAAAGCTTAGTTAGATGATTTTAAAGCCAAGGGCTTTATTCATCCTAGTGCTTCACCATGGGGAACATCGATTCTTTTTGCGGAGAAGAAAGATGGATCTTTGAGACTTTGCATCGATTATCGTAAGTTGAACCACGCTATGATTAAGAACAAGTATCCTTTGCCTAGGATTGATGACTTATTTGATTAGTTGAAGGGAACTACTTGCTTCTCAAAAATTGACTTGAGGCCGGGTTACTATCAGTTGAGGGTTAAGGATGAAGATATATCCAAGACTGCTTTTCGTACACGGTATGGCCATTACGAGTTCCTAATGATGCTATTTAGTTTGACCAATGCTCCAACGACTTTCATGGACTTGATGAACCGTGTATTCGGTGACTACCTTGACAGATTTGTGGTAGTGTCTGTTGACAACATTCTCATGTACTCAGCTTTGGTGGAGGAGTATGAACATCATTTGAGAGCAGTTCTGTAGATCCTAAAGGATAACCGTTTGAATGTTAAGTTCAAGAAATGCGAGTTTTGGCTACCAGAGGTGAAATTCCTTGGACATGTTGTTTCAGGGGGTAGAGTTACAGTTGATCCATCAAAGACTGAGTCTGTGATAGGTTGGGAGTGTTCGAAGACAGTGTTTGAGATTTTGAGTTTTCTTGGCCTGCCGGGTACTACCGGAGATTCGTTAAGCATTTCTCTCGTTTAGCGGCACCTATGACTCGACTTACTTGCAAAGGGGTTAAGTTCATGTGGAAAGAGTCTTGTGAATTGGCTTTTTAGGAGTTCAAGGTCCTATTGACATTGGCTCCAGTTTTGATCGTATTCGAATGTGGTTTAGGTTACGTAATCTATTATGACGCTTCTCGAGAAGGCTTGGGTTGTGTTCTGATGCAGACAAAGTGGGTGGTGGCTTATGGGTCTAGATAGTTGAAGACTTATGAATCAAACTATCCGACACATGATTTAGAGCATGCAGTAGTTACCTTTGCCTTGAAGGGGTGGAGACACTACTTGTACAGGGAGAAGTTTGAGATTTTCTCCGATCACAAGAGTCTCAAGTATCTCTTTTCTTAGAAGGATTTAAACTTGAGACAGTGTAGATGGGTTGAGTTCATGGAGGACTACGACTTTGGGTTATAGTACCATCTAGGTAAGGTTATGGTGGCTGATGCATTAAGTAGGAAGTCACAAGGGACTCTTGCAAGAAGACGATTCACTGACTTTTTTGTTTAGCCTTGTAGCTCAGCCAGATCTAGTTACTAAGGTTATTGAGGCACAACAGACAGATGGAGAGATGGACTCCATTCATACATAGATTTTAGGTGACAAGAATGTAGAGGGTTAGACCTTGTATTTAGACGATGGTCTCAAGTACAGGGGGATGATGTTCATTTCTCTGTCTTGTTGTGATGATGTTCTTCGGGACTTTCACCACTCTCAGCTCGTAGTTCATCCTGGTGGTACGAAAATGTATTACAATCTGCGGCGACAGTTTTAGTGGAAGGGTATGAAATAGGATGTTTCACAGTTTGTGGCGCGATGCCTTTACTTATCAGCAAGTGTAATGACCTGGTCATTTTCCTCCTTTTCCTTTTTCCCATTTTTATGGATTCTCTTTTTTTGTTGAAATTTTCTTTCGCATAACCTCACTTTTCTTGTTTGGAGTTGATTTTTGACTTCACGAGTTTTCATTCCAATTGACTTCCTCGAAATGCGTAGTTTTACTTTTGAAGAAAAGCTCGCCGGTTGTTTCTTTTTCCCACAGGGGCGTGGATGAAAAGATTTTATAGAAACATTTTCATTTTTGAGGGTGTTTTTCATAAATATCTTTTACAGATATTTTGAGTTAGGGGTTTCTATGAAAATATCTTTTGGAAGATATTTCCATTTGGGTCACTTGTGCAGTTATCCTTTTGTATAGGGGCCCTTGTGCAATTAATGAAAGTTAATTGCAAAGTGTCTCCTTAGGGCTTGGATTCTCGTACGGGATTTAGTTTCACATTTCGTCGATTCGTGTACTCTTAGAATTGTATTCCGTTCGATTTCCCCAGTTTTAGAGTTTTTGACCCCAGTTGCCGCCGAACATGCATAAGGCATATCTTTTAGTTTAGTTTTTGACGTTGTTTCTTCGGTTGTTCATTTTTTTCTCATTGCAGTACTTTTTTGTTCATAGTGTTTTACTGTTTGAGCGTGTCTACGCAAAATGCACTTTTCTGGGCCAGGCGGGACCCATTCAGGGCACTTTTTCAAATTTCTATAAATAGGGGAAGAGAGACAAAGGCTTGTCTCTCCTCCATGGATGCCTACCATGACCATCATTGGTTTCTCACTCGACCGATGAAGGGATAAATGTCGGCCTCTGTGAAACCTTCGATTCTAACCGGTTGGAATCCAGTTTTGGCCATTTTTTGAGTTCAGGTTTGAAGTCAAGTTTGGATTTTGATGTTGTCGCAAGTGGGTAAAAGGTTTCCTTTGTTGTTCCCGACAAATCCCCGAAGTATCGTAGGATTTGGCACGGTTCCGTTTTGGTGGTATTTGAGATTTCATCTCAAATTGAGGTAGGGGATTGTTGTATGTTTATATCCTAAGTGTTTAGATGTTTTTGTGGCTTAATATATATTGTTAATATACATGTTTGATTAATTATATCTTGTATATAGATTGAAAATCCTTGAAAAGAATTAGGGTTTAGTGATTAAAAGCATGTTTAGTGTGTATATATTGCTTAGTTTGTCAAATTGTAATCTATAAATATATTGTGTATATTATAGTCTATATATATATTGGGTAGCTAAATTCATGATTTAAAGGCATGCTTAGCTTATATACATATAATGTGTAGAGATATCATGTATTTAGTGGCTTACAGAATTATTGTATATATGCATTGTATAGCTTATTTGATAATTCAAAGCCTTGGAAGCATGTATATCTTGCCGTAGGTAAATTGTTTCATTTACTAGATTACTTGGTTTTAGAGAATTTTCATGTTAGGATGATAATCGATCCCTTGTAATGTAATACATTTGGTTACCTTGTGAGCATGTTACTAGACTTGTGTAGATTTAGTACTTGTGGCCTATTAAAATGGTAAATAGACTTAGCATGATATAGGATATCATTGTCTTGCTAAGTGTAATGACCCGATCATTTTCTTCCTTTTCTTTTTTCCTCAAATTTTACGGATAAATTTTTTTCCATTGTCTTTTCCTTTCGGTGTTTGATTTCTCGTCACTTAGTGTCATCTCAAGTGCTCGGAAATGGTTTCTGAGACTCTTTCCCTTCGATTGACAACTTCCTTGAAGGACCGCGTCATTTCTACACTTTTTCATTTTTTGACACTATTCATTTTTCGTCTTTTTTCCTATTTTGTCTTTTCCCCGTTTGTCACTTTGTCGGCATAACCTCACTTTTTGTGCTCGGAGTTGGTTTTTGACTTCACGTATCTTCATTCTAGGTGGTTTCCATGAAATACGTATCTTTACTTTTGTAAGAAAGTACTTCACTCCTGGTGTCTATAGGGGTATGGATGCATAGTTATTTGGAAACAATTTCTTTTCTTGGGGTGTTTTTCGTAAATATATTTTGAAGATATTTTATTTTAGGAGTGTTTTAAGAAAATATTATTGCAAAAATGCATCGTTTTGAGCCTGGATACTCGTATGGGATTTATTTTCACTTTTTGTCGAGTCACATACTCTTAGAATTTTCTTCTGGTTGTTTTTGCCCGGTTTTAGGGTTTCTAGCCTCGGTTGCCGCCGAACTTGTTCGGGGCATATCTCTTTGCTCAGAACTCAATTTTTTACGCCATTTCTTCCGTTGTTCATATTTTCTTATTTCGGTTCTTTTTCATTCACGAAGTTCTGCCATTTGAGCGCGTCTGTTCAAATTTTACTTTTTCGGACCTGGCGGGGCCCTTTCAGGGCACTTTTAGGGTTTTGCTATAAATAGAATGTCTTAAAGTGAAAAATCACTTTTTCATCTTCTTCCTCCCTCTTTGGCCAGCAGCCATGGAAGCCGATAGGGCTGCCACCTTCTCTCTCCTCTTTTGAGCTTTTTCCCTTTGTTAAAAACTCGTAGTGCCTTTGTATTTTATGTTTGTCTTGACGACGCGCATCTTTTTCCCTTATTAGAATCCATTTTTGGCCATTTTTGAGTTTGGGTTTGAGGTCAAGTTTGAATTTTTGTATGACTTCTTTGGGGTTTTATGATCACAGCGCTGTCCCCGACAAAACCCCTAAGTATTGTCGGATTTGGAGCGGTTTCATTTTGGTGGCTTTTGAGATTTTCATCTCAAATTGAGGTAGGGGATGTCTTAGGCTTATATTAATGTACAACTTGTATGCATGTTTTAGTTCAAGTTCTAGAAATTTATTTAATTATTTTCTTTGTTTAAGATTTAATTCTTATGATGTTATACAACTTAGAATTAAATTGTAGCATGCTAGAAATTTAGGCCTTGGTATGGTTGTTGACATATATTAAATTTGGATTATTTGAATTATAATTGCAACTTTTATTTAATATTTATCTTTTGTGAAAGATTAATTCATATAGTTGTATCAAACATGAAATCAACTTGTAATGTGATATTAAAGTAGGCATTGGTAAGTTCTTTAACATATGTTAATTTTAGAGCATTTGGAGTTGTTTAAAAATCTAGAGGAAATTAATTAATTTGCTTAATTAATTTTATTTTAAGTGTTTTAATCACTTAATTAGTTATTTGATGTTATATATGTGATGACCAAGCTATGTCCTTCAACATATATTAATTTGGGGTTATTTGGAATTGATTTGGAATCTAGAGAATTTAATTATTTTTATTTAACTAAATTCTCTCTAATTGCTTCATGAATATAATTGTGTTTTGGAAGTTGTTCCTATGTTTAAATCCTAGACTAGGACTTATTGTATATTCACTTGGTTACGTTTTGAGCATTGGATAACATAGTTGTTATATTTATATTCATGAGAATATGTTTTCCTTAT